>VYZR01062997.1:0-10126 GCA_013400675.1 Oxylabes madagascariensis
TCCCCCAAAGCACTGCCCCCACTTGCCTTTTCCACTGCTGTGCCACACCACAGCTCAGTCCCATGGCAGCTGAGCTGCACAGTGGCTCCTTCTCCACCACAACTGCCCAGTCATGACCTTCTCATGGTGGATTTGTTTCTGCTGTTAACCTCTCCAGCTGTGTACTGTGGAATATCCAACCTCCATTCCCCTTATACTCAGTTATTCCTTTGCAACTGCCCCATCCTCTCACTCTCCCATGCCAATGACAATCAAACTCAGCATCATCAGTACAGTTAAATTATTCGTGTAGTGAAGTAACTACAACTGGACCTAGGACAGGCAACTAAATGGTTCAAATGCTCTCTTCTCTGGCCTAAGGCTTCCTCCAAACCCTGTTCTTCCAACTTCCCCTCCAAGCCAGGCTGAGCCTCCCATTGTGTCAAACACTCAACTCCACAAAATGATGCTTCTTGCCCCCAGTCCTGACCTTATCAAAGCACCATCAGTTTAGTTGATCTAAGGAGACATGAGCTAAATTCTGTGCCATTTTCTACATCTCTTTGTGTTCAAATATGCGTTCTCCATGCAGGACATCACTGTGTGCTGAGACAATGCCTGTGAAGCAATTTTAACATTCCTTATTCTGCATGAATATCATGCATAATATTTTTACCACCAAAACATTTAAAAACCTAGGTCTCCAGACCTAAGATTTCAGAAGTCTGCAGTTGGCTATTCAGCTTTCCTGTCACCAAGGAGTTACATCTCTTGATTGTTTCCTTCCCCTTCACATGTGGATGTTTCTGCTTTCATACCATCATTCCCCCTGACAATGGGGACAAGCCAGGCCTTTCTTATCACTGAAAATGCAGGCACTGAAATGCCTCCACCTAAACTATGCCACCGATTTTCAGCGCATAGTTCCTCAGCCATCTAATTACAAAGAGAACAAGAAAATCCCTTCACAGCTAATTTGAATGTCTAAGAGGTCTAACAGCTGGACTAAGCGATTCCCACTTGCTCCCTGCAGTACAATAGACTCCCAAACATTCTTCCACACTCCCAGTTAGAAGACACTTTCAAGAGTGAACTTGAGTATAATCAGTTTTGTCTTGCTGTATGTTCAGGAAGCTTAAAAATGCATCTATTGTGAGAAGATTTTTTTTAAAAACCACCCCAAGGTACAGTTTTCTCGATATTTTTTCTTATCCCATCTCAACAAGATGGAATGAGTCGCCTCAGATATCGCAATGGAACATGAATGCAACTAAAGGGCACCTTTCTCTGATTTCCATCCTGCAACCTGCAATTTCAAGGCAAAAATGACAGTCAAACCATGTATAACACAGGGGCAGCACAAAATCAATTGAACTTTAAATCGCGACCCGAGAAAGAACTAAATACATCAGATGTGCAACTCCCCCAATCTGTCAGCTTCTGAAGACATCCATTTTTTATTTTTATAAGTTAATTTTTCTGAAGAACTAATCTCTAGAGAATTCATAAAACCTTCCCCATATATTGATGGGGCTCAACAACTGTGCTGCTGGAGGTTTTTAACCCTTAACTGTGGGCACGGCAGGATGCACACGCCAGAGCAGAGGGATTACAGACTGATTTGGTGAAGCACTGGTAACAAACCAACAGCTGAGACATAGATTTAGCGGGTGACAGCTGGGAACTCGGCCAACTGCTCCTGTTATTTCCTTCTCCCAATGAGAACCAGCTCACACAAGGAGGTAATTGAAATCAATTCCCGTTACTGCAACATTACAGTTACAAATCGAAACCCTCAAAAAGTCAGTGAGTTCTAAAAGCTGGTGGTTTTTCTACTACAGATATGGCAAATTTCTTATGTCTGATGTGTAAAAATCGGTCGCTTCATTAAAACCAGAATAAAACCAAGAATTTTACTGCAGAATAGATGGTGAGGTAGCAGCCTTCTGGCTCTAAAACAACTTCAGTGTGAAGGAATGTGAGTTTGCTGGCCTTCCATGCATGCTCATAATTTACTCAAGCCTTTACTTTGAGAAATGAGCTGAGCTGTGTTTTCTTGGTTATCTGATAGTCTTTCCCATGCCTGTTCTTTGCTCCTCTAGTGCTATGGAAATTGTCATGATAAGAAGTAGAAAATTAAAAAAAAAATTTAAAAACCCCCACCTCTTTTTTTTTTATTCTTTCAGTGTANCATGCATGCTCATAATTTACTCAAGCCTTTACTTTGAGAAATGAGCTGAGCTGTGTTTTCTTGGTTATCTGATAGTCTTTCCCATGCCTGTTCTTTGCTCCTCTAGTGCTATGGAAATTGTCATGATAAGAAGTAGAAAATTAAAAAAAAAAAATTTAAAAACCCCCACCTCTTTTTTTTTTATTCTTTCAGTGTAAAATAAAACTTCCCGTCATTATTTATAGTAACTCTATAACTGAAGACTAAGATTTGCTTTCTCAGAATGAAAACTCGAATATTTAACTCATTTCAAGCACTGTTCCCATGGCCACACTGAAATGATCTCTTCAACCTGAAACCTCTGCAACCAATGAATGATACACATCTATGCTAAGAGGCGATCTGGAAGAACAAAAGCTTAAAGGATGGATCATACCTTCGGCCTTACTCCTAGGAAGCCACTGCAGTTTGGGGCACCACATTTACAAACAGTCTTTCCATTTCCCAAACACTCCAGATTGTAGTTGAAAGTCAGCTCAGTCCCTGGCACAAAAGCAGATCAAAACCAAGCAAGTTGTTAATGAATTACAGAGTAGAATGTTTTACTGCTGAAGTAAAAGCACTATTTAAATACAATGTCACAAATGATTGCCACCACTACACGAGGACACCAAACTATTCATCTCCCCATAGATCTGTGCAGATTGAAAATTCAGTGCAACCCCTCACTCCTACCACGTTTTACAGCTAAAAACGGGATTGATCCTGTAGCAGGGCCCTGTATCAACCTCCACTGATACCAGGCTGTGTGTGTTTCATTAGTTAGTGCTGATGTTAAGCCTCGTGAATACTCCTATGAAAATAAAAGGAAATCCCCTTCCAGGGCACTACAAGCCCTCCCTTTTCCTCACAGAACCCCCGAGGCTACTGCAGGCATTGACCGTGTGTTCCTTACCGGCTTTGATATTTACAAGTGCGAAGAGCCCGACCCGAGTGTCACCATTCACACACCATTTCTGAGTCTCACAGTTGGGCTGGCAGCAGTGGTTCATGAACCGAGCGTAGTTGCCCTTTGGCCCAGCATCAATGATTCGATCCTGGAATTGCAAAAAAACCCAGAAAACCACATTTCAATCAGCTGTCTTCAGCTGCAATCAACCAGCCCTGATGCCTCTGGCCACTGCTGGTGGATCACATGGCAATACAGCCTCCTGCACATCATCCTTCTTCTCAAAGACACAAGGCTCCCAAACAGCCAGGACAGTGCCACTGTTGGCTTTCTGGGAAACAAGGTCTCCCTGTGGCATCACTATTGGATAAACACCACCCCAGCACATTTCCAAGGCCGTGCTTGGGGTTCCAGACCCCAACTTCTGCTTAAAAGCAAAATAGCAGTTCCTATTTCTTACATGTCAGTGTATTTCAGAAGGAAAACAGGAACAGTGTCTAAGCTGATGCACAGCTTGTAATGGGGCAGGAGAGCAGAGGGAAGCTGCAACTGAGATTTGCTTTTGTAGGAATGAGGGAGATGTTAACACTTGGGTCTGCCCCATCAGCCAGACAAGGAGAACAAGATATGGTCAGCGTGAACTTGCAGCAGGATGAGGGGAAAGACATAAAGCAATCATTGTTATCCTGTCCCACACTTGACAGCTTCCTCTCCACGTCTGCTTTCATGGTTTCCTTCTCATCTTTCCATGGTTGAGTGACAAAGTGTGGAAAGCAGCTGACAAAACCACTTAAACCTCTGAAAATCAGGAGCTCATAGCAACAACCTGGCTTGCAGGACCCACTGGGGAGCCTCTGGGTGTAACTAAATCAATCATTCTACCAAGAACAGCAAGACCTGAGGTCTGAATTTAGATGAAGGTCTTGCTGTGCCAATAACTTACATGTTTGAGGGCTGATGCCTCTGCTGGCACACACCAGCCCTGTTCTGGGCTCTCCAACGTTCAACTGCTGGGAAGGATCCTAGTGATCCCAAATCCAGCTTCTTATGCTGAAGCAGGATCCATGTTCTTCAGACAACTGTCCTCACCTCTTCTGAACAAACTCAGGCAATATCTGTTCAGACTTTCCTCTTAAACCTGAAATCCAACCTGAAGCTCCTCTACTACACGTTAATTTAGTCCCTCCAGAAAAAATGCAGACCAGTTCATCAGCAATGCTTACCACCTTTTTACTAGATGGAGTATCATGCCTTTCTTCCCATCTTTTTACTTCTGTTTAGGATGCTGGCAAGAGATTCCTTGCACATACCTTATCCAGTGTCAACATGTAGAAATTGGTAATGTCGTGCTCCTGAGCATAGCGGATTCGGGCTCGGCACTCCTCCTCGTCAATTAGCTCCCCAACATATTCGTTAACAAATTCACCCTGCCAGATAGAAAACGACAAGCTGATAAGACATGACAAATTATCTGCAGGATGGAGGGATGTCCACCTTTGTGCTAGAACTTAGCTCCTGTTTCCTTACTAAAATTCTCTCCCTGTGCTTTGCAGCCAGTTTGACCTATAACCTTCACCAAGAGCCCTGAACCATACATCCGTTTCACATGCTCAAATAACTCAAAATAAATTAAATAAAGAACTGTGACCATCAGGTTATTCTTTGTGCCAAAGAAAGAATTAGCATCCAGGGACAACACAGACGTTAACCACAAGAACAGCACTTTGCTGCAAAGCTCAAAGCACTGCCCTAATTGCATTCCAGTTGAAAACAATACCCCTTTGGGGACCAACCACATGGAGCAGCAGGATGCACCTGGGGCACCTGCTCCTGCAGTGAATCCATGGAGTGCTCCAGTGGGGGCTAATAGGTCCTCCCACTAAGTAACTGTGCGTTTCTGTTTCCAGACTGTCTGCTGAAAGCAAAACAAGCACATGGAATGGCAGAAGCATCCTTTAACTTACGGCACAGCAGGCAGCAAAGTTTTCAACAGGACACTCACATTTTTTCTCCTCTATCAAGGCCTCCCTCTTATCATGTCATCCCTACTCCTTTTTCAGACATTCTTCTCCTACTCTGTTTCACTTCATCCTTTATTAGCTTTGGGGCTCTTTTGGATTTAACATTCCTCCTTCTTCATTCAGCACAGATGTGTGTCCAAAGAATTACTATTCTTTGCATTTAAAAAAATACATACAAGTGTTTTAGGTGGAGATAATCAGTTTCAGCAGTAATAACAGCCATCTCCAAGACACTGCCCTTTTTTAAGATCGAAGCCCTGGTTTCTGTTTCTGACACCAGATTCTCACAAGATTCTCTTATCCTATCTGGATAAGCCTTACTAGTCAAGAATGAGGGGGAGGAATAATCACTGTTCCCCATCTGGAAATCCTGAATACCATCCCATTGTTCTTACAAGCAGACTGACCAAGCAATCACCTTTCCTACCCTGTGGGACATCAACATGCAAACACTTTCTCAGTCAGCTGAATCAAAACACTCTTGTCAAGACTGGAAAGATTAAATCCATCAATTTTTTTTTTCTAAATCCCATTTTACAGCAAGAAGTCTTCATCAAATTCAGTTTTCAAACCAAGAGCCACCAAGAGAGAAGCTACAAGAGAGACACAGAAAGAGTGTACGCACCTTCCTGATGTCAGTTTTGGCCTGCAAGCCCCAGCCTCGTGCCAGCGTGCGGAAGATCTGCACCTCGGGGTACTGGCGCTTGGAGAAGCACTGGTTCTGGCAGCGCTCCCCAGCAGGGCACACCATGGGGTGGCACTCGTAGAGCAGCATGCGGTTGATGCACTCCGAGTCCAGGCCGCAGGGGTTCTCGTCCGTGGGTTTGCAGTTGCAGCGCGGGATCTCGGACAGGTCTGCAGTGAAGATCTGCACCTTCCCCACCGGCCGGTTCACCTTCAATGCACACGAGGGACATGAGCTCTTGGGAGTTACCCCGACAGGCACTTCTATCCTCCACCCTTGCCTACGAGCTGACGGGCTGCAGTGGCTTAGTGACAGTGAGGGGCAGTAGGACACAATACAGGCACAGCTGTACTTTTGGGAATGCTATTTCAAGAGGCAGGTTAGAGGAAAGAGCTCAGGAGGATGCAGGTTCCCCATTAGCATCGCCTGGTGCAGTGGGTATTCTGTGATCTTGGAAGGGCAAGAGGCTGCCAAGTGTCTCCCTCCCATCATCACTGAGCCCACATCCAGCTCAGGTGGCCAGCCCAGTACTCCTGCTGGGCACACACCATCCCTGTGATCAGCACCAAACCACTTTCTGCATCAAATTGCACCTTTTCCAGTCTGAGTGTCAGGTGCTTTTCCTCAGCTTTCCCTTACTGCCCTGCATTTTGAATGTTACCTTCAGGCTGGTTTGTGCTCTCAGCTGTCACACCTGTGACAGAAGGCCTACCACGCGGTTACCTCCCTACCCAACTGTCCTGCAGATGTAAATGGAAGCCAAACCAGACAAGGCTGGGGTTGGAAGGCCCAAAGAGGAGCTCAGAGTTAAGCCAAGGAGCTCTCTAAAAACCGCTCCAGAAGGAAGCAGAGTGCAGCACCAGGTGGAGAAGCGACTGGCGTGTCTGTGGCATGAGCTGGGTCCTTGGGGTTTGGTTAAAGGCAGCGAGCACTGAAAAGCAGGCAACAGAGAGTCAGGACTTTGGAGAGAGACACTGAAGAAAAGCTCCTTGCTGTTCTTTCCCTGGGTGAACCATTGTCTCACTTTCCTCTCCCAGAACACAAAAGGAAGGGATTTTAGCAAAACTATTCCAGCCCCTGTATAAGTTACCTAGTCCCACCCACAGGGTTTCCACATTGACAGCCTGCCTGGAGCTGGCCTGGTCCTGATCCCCCTTTGTTTAAACACAAACCCTGCAGAAATCCCTCATTAATTCAACAGTCTCCCCCCACCTTCCTCCTAGAACTGCATCCCACCTCCAACCTTCCTTGTCACTCAGGTTCTCCTCTGCTACTTCCCTTCTCTTACCCAGATTCACCACCTCATTAAGAGTGGCAAGACTCACAGGATTGGGTCAATCCACCACTGGCACTGCTCTGGCACTGCCACTCCACACCACACATGCCCAGCACACCTGCCCTACTCTCTGAGGCACTGCTGGAAAAAACCAAAAGAGGGCAATGCTTGGACTAATCACAAGTCTGACGTGGTAAAGGATCCCAAGTGTATTTTGCAGCAGCCTCTTGTGTGAGTGTTCCTTGGGATGGATTTGAGGTGCTGATGTCCTTAGAAGGAGTGGACACAAACAGCTTCAGCCATTCCACCCTGAAGCCGTCTCCAGTTCACCATCTGCTCCTGCGAACTGCTTTGCCTTCAGAGACACAAACAGCTTGCACCCAGATCTCAGAAGAGCTGCCATGAGTAATGACCACAACTGTCATTATTTATATAAAAGGGTATTTCAAAGGCTCTAAACTGCTTCCAAAGTTCCTTCATGTTGCGGCCAGAGAGGCCTAAAAATAGCTGTAATGAGAAACTACTTCCTCCACTGAAGCTGCCTGGCTCATACTGCTGCCATAGCATTCAGTTGTGCTCTTTACAACACATAGTAACTCATGCAGGATATACCTGTCCGCCTAGAAATCCTAGCTAGATACAAAAAGTGACAGAAATCAGTTAAGCTTTCATATTTTGCCACATAAAAAAGGGAAGGAGCAGACAGAAGCAATAAAAAAAAAGAACACAGCCCCTGAGTCAATGGGTTTCTGGTCAGTCAGGATCCACTTCTCAGACATGAGCTCATGGTTGGTCCCAGCTCTCCTCTCAAGTCACCTCCATCCTGTAGGACTTCTAGTGCTGCTCAAATTCTAACTCAATAATAACTAACAGCCCTTAACATGAATAGCTCCCCAAAACTGAGGAAAAGGGCTGATACTGCAGCCTGTACACCTGGCTTCAGTATTTCTAAAGTCAGTAACTGATACAGAAAGAGATGAAACAATAGCAGAGATGATAGAAGTTACTGTGGGTTACCACCCTCCACAGAGCCCTGCTGCACTGTACCCTGACCACCTCCTGTCCTGCTTCACCTGGTTTGCTCACCTTGCCATCAGCAGCACAGAGCATTTGACCACACTGAGCAATACCAGCCCTCTGCCCTGAGCTCTCAAGGCAGAGAGACACTTCCTTCAGACCACACAACTGACACGGACAGCACAGACATGACCAGATCTGCTCCAGCAAATTACAGCACCTCTGTTACTGCAGCCCAGCTTGCTGAGGACGGAAAGAGGATCAAAGAAACCTTCAAGAACAGCCAGACACCCAAACATCAGAAATGTCTCTGTATACCTGTAAATCACCTGCACCGACAGCTCAAGACTTCTCTTCTGCACCTGCCCCCCACCACCTCCCCTCACCTTGATGTGTTTGTAGGGAGGAGGTTTCTTGTCATTCTTTTTGTCTTCCTGAAGTTGTCTCAGTTCTTTCTGTGCCTTCAACTCTTCAAATCTCACAGCAGCTTCCTGAAGAGCTAAGTGAGAGAACAGGCTCTGTTATGAGAACTGCCTCTGCTCACACGGAGCTGGGCAGCCGCTGTCCACCCAGTGCTCACAAGGTTCAACAAAGGAGGGTGAAGAAAAGGCCAGTGTAGCAGCAAAGTGCAGAAATTACAGTCAGGGGCCTGCTCATGGGTGATGAAGCATCCCATCTTTGGCTATCTTTGCCTGCCCTCTTGGGCAGAGATGTCATGCCAGGCAGCTGCATCCACAACTCTCAAGCGCACTTTTATAACAAGATAATGACTGTATTACACAGAGGGAAGTTGATAGAGCAGCAACTCACTTGAATTTTGACATGTTATGCCAGAGCTGGACAAGCATTTGAGATCTGCACACCCTTCTCCCTCTCTGGGAGTCAAACAAGCACTCTGAGCATGTTGGATGATACATAAAGCAGCAGCTTATTCTACAAATTTAATTTCATTTCAGTTTTAAGAAGACATTTTTCTCTGCCACAAGAATGACACTATTCCAAAGAGGAATGAAGAGAGAAAGACCATGTACTTCCCTGGAAGAAGACAAGTTACCTTTTTTGTATATGCCATCCACGCCCTTCCCCATCTTGTCTTTGCTGCTGACATCACCTTCCATGTAAGGGAACACACGAGCCTGGTGGGTCCACAGGTAGTCCTTGGAGCCAAAGAACAGCACAGGGAACTCACCAATATCATGTTTCATTTTCTGGATGTTGACAGGAATTGTCCTAGGATGGCAAATCTCAGCTGGCCACCACCTGCAACACAGGGAAGGGCAGATGAAACTTCTGGCTTCCCCACTTCCAGCCACCTCAAAAGTATGCTACTGCATGGAGACATGGGAAAAAGTGTGTGAGGGCTACCAGCAAGGCTGGTGGGGAGAAAAGAGGCTGCTGGAGGAGGAAAGCTCACGTTTTACCAGCAATGTGCATGCAAAAAAGCCAGAGGCATGCTGCAATGAACCCCGCAGAGAGGAGCAGCTTTTCACCTCCATCATTATGAGCACTGCATGAAGAAGGGATGGGGACAAGTCTGATCTATCTTCACCTACCTGTAGCGCCCAACTTTCACCCAGACTACTTCTTTGTAGTGTGGCTTTTTGCCTGCCTTGCAATCATTACAATACCAGCTTCCCTCTGGCATCTCAATGTTTAGACACTCACGGTGAAACGCAGCCGGGCACGACTCGCAGCATAAAAGGCTGCCCCCTGCAAAGAGAAGAAGGAGGAATTTATCAGTCACTGTGCAGAAGCCCCGCACTCCCCATTTCCAGACAGACCTGGAAAAAGGGAATGATGGTCTCATGCTAGCTCTTTTCAAAAGTTGGGCTCTACTCATGATAAAAAAAAGGATCCTAGCCTGAAGTTGCACTTAAATGTGGAAAGATAGGGAAGCAGTCTGTTCTCTGCAGTTCCCATTGGGACATTCTGGATGGGAAAAACTTCTGCCCTTTGTAATGAACTCTTGCCAGGGCATTCCCTGGTACCAGGGGACCCAGTGCTGACTGTTGCCCTGTTCAGCCTTCTG
>VYZR01063003.1:0-22085 GCA_013400675.1 Oxylabes madagascariensis
ACTGGGAATACTGGGCTGTACTGCGGATGGGGCTGTGTAGAGTGACGACAGATGACGAGCTGAGTTGTGCCAGAAAAAGAGAGACTTTATTTACATGTTTTGCATTTTATAGAATTTCAAAGGGATTCATGGATTGGAGGTAAGAGTTTCCACCTCTCTGGCCCACTGGCCAGGTCAACGGTCAGTCAACTCTCTCCTCCTTCACGAAAATATGAAAACAAACNACTCTCTCCTCCTTCACGAAAATATGAAAACAAACAATTTGTTGATACTCAAAGTGCGGGAAACATTTTGATAAGTATACAAAACATTTCTCCTCAGAAAGGCTGCGCGGGCGACAGGGCTGTGTTTGAGGTGCTGGTCGGAACTGTGGGCACGGGGCTGCACCGGGCACGGGCCCCGGGCACAGGCCCCGGGCAGGGGCGGCCCGGGCCGCGCTGTCCCCGCCGGGCGCCGGTAGCGGCGGCCCCCGTGTGCCGGCGGAAGCGGAAGGCGCCGCGGCCGGGCCTTTCCTGCGGGAAGCCCGAGCCGAGCCGGCATGGGCGAGAGCACCAGCCCCATCAGCGTGATCCTGGTGAGCTCGGGCAGCCGCGGCAACAAGCTGCTGTTCCGCTTCCCGTTCCAGCGCGGCGCCGAGCACCCCGCCGCGCAGGACAGTAAGTGCCGACGCCGGGAGCTGCGGCTGCCCCCCGCCCGCAGCAGCCTCCGCCGGGGCCTGGCGTCCTCCCGCGGGGGGCTGGTACCCCACACGGAGCCCTCACAGCCCCCTCACATCATTCACACTGTCCGCGGGGGCCTGGCACCCCTCACACTGTCTCTGGGTACCTGGCACTCCGCACCCCTCGCACTGTCTGTGGGTACCTGTCATCCCCCACACACCCCTCACACTGTCTGTGGGTACCTGTCATCCCCCCTCAAACCTCTCACACTGTCTGTGGGTACCTGTCATCCCCCCTCAAACCTCTCACACTGTCTGTGGGTACCTGTCATCCCCCCTCAAACCTCTCACACTGTCTGTGGGTACCTGTCATCCCCCCTCAAACCTCTCACACTGTCTGTGGGTACCTGTCATCCCCCCTCAAACCTCTCACACTGTCTGTGGGTACCTGTCATCCCCCCTCAAACCTCTCACACTGTCTGTGGGTACCTGTCATCCCCCCTCAAACCTCTCACACTGTCTGTGGGTACCTGTCATCCCCCCTCAAACCTCTCACACTGTCTGTGGGTACCTGTCATCCCCCATGCACATCCCTCACACTGTCTGTGGGTACCTGTCATCCCCCACACACCCCTCACACTCTCTGGGTACCTATCATCCCCCACTCACCCCTCGCACTGTCTGTGGGTACCTGTCATCCCCCACGCAGCCCTCACACTCTCTGTGGGTACCTGTCATCCCCCCTCACACTCTCTCTGGGTACCTGTCATCCCCCACGCACATCACTCACACTCTCTCTGGGTACCTGGCGCCCCTCACTCACACGGTCCATGAGGACCTGGCACCCCTCACAACTCCCCATGGGACTCTGCACCTCTCAGCCCTTGCCCTGGAGGTGCCCTGGGGACCCCTCCCATCCCAGGTTAATTGAATCACGTTAGTGCCAGGTGTCATTATCCACCTGGTGCCTTACTGCTATCCCCGGGGCAGGTGAATCTGGTAGGTTTTGGGAGCTGCAGGGGAAGGAGGAAGCAGGATGAGAAGGAACATGCTGATTTTGAAGAAGGGATTCAGTAAACACGATAAGCTTTAAGCAATAATGGGTAGAAATTATAAAACTTTAGTCTGTGGTCTTGGATAGTGTGCTGGGGGAGGTTTAATTTGTCCTGGAAAGCAGGACCATGGGACTATTCCGGTGCCAGCACTGGTTGCACCTCTTACTTTGAGGCACGTGATTCGGGACAGTGCCTGTGGCTGGACTGGGACCAGTATGGGTGCAGGGCCTGAAGGTGCTGTGGGGTGATGAGGCTGTGTGATTTGGGTTGTGTGCCAATGGCTGTGTGTCAGAAGTTTGACTCCCCTGCTTTGGTTGTGAGTCAGTTTATGATGAGAGAATCATCTCTAATTCTCTTTCCATTTTTATAGGTAAAATCTGAAAAGTTGTATTTTTTCTGACTGTTTCCCTGCCAACCCCCCTCCTGCTTTTTGTTGGTAAAGGATTTCCCTTTCTGTGACTATGGGAGCATTATAATTGTCCCAAAAACTTAGCAGTAAGGAGGGAAATTGCATTGGTCAGAATTTTACTTTTCGGTCTTGAACTGCAAACTGTTACCTGTGTCAGTTTCTGTGAATGTTTCACTTTCTTATCTTCATCCCCTGAAGGATAAAAATTTTCTCCTATTTTCTTACGTTCTTTTGAGTGAGAACAGAAAAACATGCGAACACACATTAAGCTGATCATTCCTGGGCAAATTTGTCTTTATTCTTTGCTTCAGACAAACCAAGGAGTCGATATGCTGTGAATGGCTCTGGTGACACCACAGAAGATCAAGATGGGGACTCCAGGTAGGAGGGAAAACATTTCTTCTGGCCTAACAGGTTGAAATGGAGGAGAGACAGCCTCCTGCTCTCTTGCCTCCTAGTTCCTGGGCACGTTCTCTTGGACTATATAGAAGACAACTTGGCAAAAAAATGCTTTAATTTAAAGTTATGAGCAGTTAGTTATTAGTAAAGAGGACTGTCTCACGAGGGAATGCTGCTGAATCTGTTGTTTTCTGGGCCAGGTATAGGTCAGCTATTTTGGGCTCATTAGAAAGGCAACATTACCCTTTCAAAACTAGGAGTATTAATCCTTTGGCAGAATCCCACTTTTCTTTTCCTGCCTACTTCTAACTGGATATATTTTTCAGTTGCCTCAACTTCTTCCCTAGCTGATGTAATGGTCGTATGGAATCGCTGTGCACTAATGAATAACTAATTTTGTTTCTCCAGACAGAGCTGCTGTTGTGTCAGTGGCGTGACACAGTGGCTCAATAGGAAACTGAGACTTGAAGAGAGTTTTTTAAGTACAGGAAATCAGAGGGTAACAAACGCACTGAAAATAGGCTGTGTGGTGTTCAGCATGTGTGTATGTATGGATGGACCCTCTAATTAGTTTTTGTTGAGCATTTGGAATCTGCTGCATAGTTCTAAACTAGATACGAGAGAAATCTGGGAGAGAAAGTTTTTTTGTCTCTTGGCTCATAGTTCACTTGCAGATCTTTTTTGTGATATGTATTTTAATCTCCAATATTAATAAAAAAGAGGTAGTTGCTACTCTTCTCTTTTATAAGAGTACTAAGGAAGCAATGATGACTTCCCCCCCCCAAAAAAAAGTGTAAGGCTGTCGTTAACTTTATGACTGAGAACGGTTTAGCTGAAATTAAAATCACCCACGTGACTGCAAACATCATCAGTTAATTTGGTTTTCCAGGACTGGGGTCTTACACAAACACATTTGGCTTGAGATCATTTGTATCTCCTGCCTCTTCAGATGCCTTTGAAACCTTCAAATGCAACCTTTGGTTGTGTGTCCAGTGAGTGCAGTATGGACAGGGCACAGCTCCAGGGGGAGCAAACCATTTCTATGTCTGGGAACTGGTGACTGGCTTTTCAGACTGGGCTGTGGTGACAGGAGGGCTCAGTGCACACGTCTGCTGGTAATCCCAGGGGTTTTGTTGGTGGCTGTTCAAACCCCTGGCTCTAGAATTTCCCTAGATAGATTAAGAAGGTGTTGGAATGATACCAGCTTCTGTCTGACACTGATTCGTGTTGTCCCTGCCGTTTTGGTAGGTTGGACAAAGCACTTGATGTACGGTTGTGTTTATTGTATGTTGCCTGTGTTGCTGAATTAGTGTGTGACAATATGTGGTTACTGCAGTGATGTAGGAAAAGCTTTTATCATTTCAAATGATGGTCAGGTGAGAAAACTGCTGGTGTTTTCCTGAAACAGATTTTTAAATTGATTGTGCTGGCATGTAACCTACACTAAACAAATACTTAGATTGTTTCATTGTAGTGATGTCCAGAACACTGGGCATGAAAGTTCATGCTTAATCTCTTGGTCAAGTATTTGTTGCCAATAAAATATTTTTTTCAGATCTGTCAATATCTCCCATGCATATGAAAGGGAAATAGAAGAGCAGCAGCATTTCTGTTGCTCTGAAAGTTTATTTCTTCTGGATGCTGGATATTGGAGTCCAGCACACTGCTGGTGCTGCTTACATGGCTAGGCATCTGCTTTCTGAAATTCAAAGTCTCTTTCAAAATTGTGTTTGTTTCCAGTTTGATTATTGAAAGCTTTTTCCCAGCAGCAGTGTAATCATCACTTTTAAGTCCCTTGCATCCCGCACAACTGATGCAGCAGTTAAATGTGTCCTCTTCAGTGGTACCTGCTAGTAGAAGAAAATGCTGATGCTCTTTATATACTGAGTGCTGTCAATTTAAGTTAGACAAGGGGAGCTTTGTTGGCAAAGTTCGTATTTTTCACTGACTGATACAGATGGAAAAAAATGCAAGTGTTAAGTACACAGATGCTTCTTCCAGCAGAAGACAAAAAGGCATCTTCAAAATTAGATTGCTCCAACTTTGATTTGTATCAGGCAATTTTAGAAATGACAGAAGTTGGTGCCTTGGAGTAGAACAGATTCTAAGGGGAGAGTGGAGGCAGAAAAGTGCAGATCCCCTGGAGGGAGGGAGGGAGATGCACCTGCTTTATAAGCTGGGAAAGGAAAGGAGTTTAACTTTCATATGGCATGAAACCAGTATCATCATTGGTTTTTTTCCTCACCAACATTATGAATTTTTTCTTCAGTATTTGTGTTTCCATTGAAGATCAGATTGTAGAGACCAGGAATGGAGCAACTGGTTTTGTGAGAGCCATTCCTTCAGTGGCAGCTCCATCCCTGTAAGATCCTTCTTCTGCAGTGCCGCAGTTCCCTTCCTGGACACTCGGTGCACTCAGTCCCTGGAGAGAGTTCATCAGCATGAAGTCCGATCTGTTTTCTGGTGGTGATGATTTTCTGTCTGAAATTGTCCACAATAAAAGTAATTTATGAAGTGGTTTTGTACTATTTTTGGAAGACTTCATTGAGGAAGAGTTGGAAGAAGGTTCCTTTGAATCCCTGCGTGTCAGTAGCACCCAGGGGTGTTTTTGGTGGCACAAATTGAGGCTGGGGAGTGGGCAGACTGGTAGGTTGAGTTGGTGGTGTATGGCAAGTTCGGTAATGTTGTAGGGTTGGGTTTTTGCCGCTGCGTGCTTAGTACAAAGGTTCTTTCAGATTTATCTTGCAGCTGCAATAGTTCCTTAGAGGATTGGAGTCATCCCTTTTTAAACTGGATGGCTGCCTTTAATTTATTAGCAATCTAGTGCAAATTGTGTCCTAGGTAAGATTTACTGTTGCTTTTTCCCCTGAGCTGTTGGAACCTAGATCAATTACTTTGGAGCTGACCTTTCCTACAGCAGTTGAGGTGCATGTATTTCTTAGTGCTCTCAGGAAGGACAAAATTAGATCAGTTTAGGTGCCTTACCTCCATCTCCATGTAGCATATTTGTATAGATAATTGGATTTCTTTTAGCCTCCAGGCTCAATTTCCTGGTCATTGTTATGCTTTTTGGTTTTTTTTATAGACAATGGCAGCCTATTCATGATAATCCTTCCTCCAGGTTACTGGGATGTGTTTGCTTGTATTAATTTCTGCTCAGTGGAGCTGTGTTTGGGTCCTCAGAATACATATTTTACTTCCTGCTGAAAGCAAGTTGAGCAGCAAAAGTGTTTGAGGTGTGTTGATGGTGGCCATGCAACAAAAAGGTAATCAGAAGACTGTCACTGTCAAAACAAATTGCTTGTCAAGTGTCTCTGTTGGCTTCTTCTCAGCCTTTCATCGTTGGCGCTTTTCAAAAACATCCTTCAGTTTCTGAGTGTTTTACCAGGAATACACCCCCTCCCAATGTTTATGGATATGCCTGTCAGTCTTTTTTCTTTCCCCTGAAAAAATATGAGGCAATTACTCCTTTGAAGCCATAAGATAATGCTACATTAAAGTGGTTTGAATTTTTTTGTAGTTTTTCTGAAGGTGGTCTAGCCAGCAAGCAAATATTCTCATGAGGAGGCACATATAGTAACATATGTTACAGCAGACGTTGCATTTTTAGTAGCAGAGCTGACTAACTGAAGGAGTTTTAGCAAATTTAGCAAAGGCTTCTGTTACAAAAACCCCAAGTTACTGACAAACAAGGATTTGAATGTCCCTTTCTAACAAACAGTAGTTCTCCTGTGATAACATTTGTTTCCTCTGTCCCTCTTTCACTGGACTCCAGTGTTCTTGTATTTGTTTTGAAAGGCTTCCTTTCTGTGAGCCGGTGCTTTTCCATTCATCCACCCATTCCTTGAAATACCCTTCCTGTAATATCACCCCCTTGTGCAGTTTGTCATTTAGGTTCTCTTTTCAATGTGACTGGCAGAAATCTGCTGTGTTTTGTATTAATTAATTGTTGGAGGTTTTCAGTTTCCTCTTTCTCACATGGGATAGTATAAAGCTTTTATCAGATTCATTTTTCAGTACATTTATGAAGTTGTTTCAGGAAACAAGTCCTTTTTTAATCTTAATTGGGGGAAAATGTGGCAGTTGACTGTTAAAATGGAAGCAGGTATTTCTGATATAAAAGTGCTAACAGAATCCTGCTCTACACTCCTGTTGTAAAGAAGGGTTTAGGATTCCTTGCCTCGAAAGCTTTTTCAGCCTCTACTTCTAAGTTGTGCTTATTGCCTGGGGCACAGAAGGATTTCGTGTGTGTGCTGTGAGCCTGGCCAGCCTTGTGCCTGCTGTGTGCATCCCTGCAGGGGCAGTGCTGGCTGTGTGTGCCAGGCCCTTCACTGAATCCTGCAACAGTGAACACTTGGCATCCTCTTTTCGTAAGTCTTGTGGGTATGGAAGCACTAGAACCAACTGGGAAGAGCTGTGGGTCATTTGGGGCTGCATGGGAGGTTCTTTGGTGGAAATGATAGTAGTAGTCTAGGCAGGAAACTGAGGTTTAGAATTTGCTCTAAATCAGGCTGCAACCTCTTCTGTTTCTCTTAAGGTGAGCATGAATTAAAAAGTGCCATGGAAATCAGCTCCATAAATGCTGTGTACTGTGGGAAAACACATGGCAGCAGCTGCTGCTAATGCAAGGACTGAATTACCTTAGCCTGTTTTCTCCATGTTGTCATACAGCCTGCAATATATCCCTGGAATTCACCTTCCATTAACTTTTGACTCTCCTCAACAGTTATATTTCCTTTACGGGAGTTTAACCTTTAATAGTTCATCCTAGTTTTTAATATCTCTTTTTTTTTCTTTTGTATTTTGTGTACTTGCCTCGTTTATTCTCTTTTGTTGTGTTTTGTTTTGTGTTTATGGCCATGTTCCCATTTCAGAGACCAATGTCCTCTAACTGATGAGCAATTGGTTTCAGGGTAAGACCAAACGTTCTAAACAATCACCTTTGTCTAGAATGGCTTTCTTTTCTCACCATCCTTTTAATTGTGCTTTTGTTTCTGGTTTCTGTTTTACACTGAATGATGAGAAAATTATATGCTAAATCACAGCGTCTGTAGGAAATGTATTGCTAAAGGTTTGTGCCAGGATAATTACCAAGGTCCTACTAACATTTCTGTGCTTCCTGTAGGGAATCCAGAATGGGTGTGGCACTGTCCCTTCTGTGAACTGGGAAAAGCTGGGAGGCGCTGGGAGTGCAATAAGTATAGCCTTGGCATTGTAGTTATTCCAACAATGAGCCCTAAATCAAATTGTTTTCTGAGGAGAAATGACTTGAAAGTACAGATCAGTGAGTAAACTATTTAATCCCAGGGTAATGATGGAGAACTCTTCAGAGGACCCAGGTTTGAGCAGCTGTGCTGGTTGCTTGTTCTTGGTGCCCCACTCAGTTAAATGGGATGATTACACATGTAGAGGGAAAAGTGCTTAACTCAGGGCCCCAGAAGCAAAAAAAATAATGCATCCCTAGTCCCTGCTTAACATAAACCTCACCTACATACTCAGATCCTGTTCTAAACTACTTCAAAGAAAAATTCTTTATGAAAACCTTGCTTTGCATTCCTGTGGCATATAAAAAGTTACGATCCATTCTTGGGGGAAAAAATAAATTCGTTGTTTGAATCTTCCCCCCTTCTTTTCAGTGTGCTGTTGTTATGTTGTGCTCAGGAGAGGAGCAGAAGAATATTTTGGACAAATCAAAGCTTTTGTTTATTTATTCTTTCTGCCTGCTGAATTCCTTAGTACAGAAGAAGTTTGCTTCCCCCTGGAATTCACAGTGCTCAGACTAATCTCATAAAAGGAGAAGGGTTACTGCCCAACTGCAAAACCTAATCTGCTTCTAACAAACTCTTGGGCTCTGAGAAGTCAGTGTTTTTAGGTCATCTTAACATACCACAAAGATGGGAAAATGTGTATTGAAATATTTAAATAAAAATGTTATTTTCCAAGATGAGGTGATGAAGTGAAGTAATGGGAATAACACAGCTGCTGTTCCTCGATTTCCCTATTGTCCTGAGGCCTAAGAAATGTCAAAATTATGTAGAGCAGTGGGGGTTAAAAAAATCCAGACAGCAAAACTATAAATCCAGGCTGTCAGAGGAGGAGAATGGGGCTGGGATCCAGGTGACTCTTGGGAGAGCCTGTGGTGATAGGAGGTGCACTTGTGTCAGGATTATCTGTCCCTGAGCATGTCCTCTGGCTGCAATTCCAGTACTCTCCCAGAGAAGACCCTGCTAGTGAGAAGATCCTGAGGTCTTTCCAAAATCAGCCTTTTAATCTCTTCCTCTCCAAAGAGCCACATGCAAGGTAGGGCAGATAGGGCTGTTGGTGTCAAGAGCTCTCTTGGGAAACTGCTGAATTCCCACCTTTAGCACCACATTTATCTGTTAAAGGATCTGCTGGTGTAATTCCTTGTGGAAGTTATCAGAATGATCAGTTTTATCAGCTCCCAGGTATCCTTTGCCAAGGCTGGAGGAGGGAAGGGTAACTAATTTCTTACCAGGAAGCCAACATTTTCTAGTTTGCCCTCCTTCTCCCTTCACCCCCCAAAACATATGCTCCTTTTGGATCCACTGCTGTTCCCATCTTCCTGGCTCCATGACGAGCCTATTAACGAGCAGCTGAATGGGGCAAAAAGAGGAGGAGAAGCTCACTGCTGTCATGGTGACTTTTTTTTTTTCTGTTTTGAATGTGGTCTCCTGGGTCTGTCAGTCTAGGTCCTGTTCCAGGTTGCTTTGCCCTTTCCTCCCAAACTTCCCAAGTTGTGCAGCCCAGTGGCTGAGGAGCATGGGCTCAGTGGCCCCAGGAGTTTCTGGCTAGTCCCTGCTCACTCTTAGCTTGGAGTTGAGCAGTCAGGGATTTGGAAGTTGGTACACAGCTGCTCCTTCCATAAACCAAACCTAAGCAGCGTGCTGTGGTCAGGGTGACCTGTTTATACAAGCCCCAGGGGCTTTGGCAGTTTGAATCTGTGTGGTCCTTCATCTCCAGTATTTGTAAATTAAAGAAATTCCCCTTGTGTCCTTGAGTGCATTTGTCTTAATTTCTGTAGTAGTCCATGACTCAGAGGGAAGCAGGGCTAAGGTTCATTAATTGCTTCTCTGGGCACGGAGGGCTCACTTGTGGCCAAGAGATAAGGTGAGCACAGCACACACCCATGCCTGCCCTCCTTTCTGAGTGATACTGGGTTATCTGGGATACCTGCCTGCTGGAGGGGGATGGTCTGGCAGGGACACACATCCCTGAGTGTAAATACCGAAAATGAAATAAACATGTTCATTCTTAAAAACCGACTCTCATCAGAAAGTGGTTTGAAATTCATTTGGTTAAATAGAAGCCTCTGGGTAATCAGATGAGGAGAGAACTTGTTAATAACAAGCCTTGCACTTCTCCTATTTAGAGCAACAAGTTTACTCTAGCAGCTGAGGTCCTCTTCAGTGTTGGTTTGGGCTTCACTGTCCCAGGGGACACCTTGAGGGAAACAAGTGTTGGTAGAGACCGGACCAATGTTGCGAGGCCATCGGAGAGAGCAGTTGTGGAATTCCTCCCTTGTCACACTGGGATTGTAGCTGGTTGTGCAGCAGTGGCTGTGTTTCACAGGGCAGACTCTGTAGATCCTTACCCCCACCAATCCAGAGCAATCCAGTAACCCCATGGCTGGGCATTGGGAAGGGCCTGCCCTGTCATGAATGTGATTTATCAAATGGGAAAGCCCAGGTGAGGCCAGGCAGCTCTTGGAAGGTGCCAGTGGTCTGCTGAGCACAGGTTGAGATCTGTTAAGTGAGGAACTTGGAATGTCACTGATGAGCTTTGGGAAAGGAAGGACAAGCATTGGCTGTGTTTCTTCTAATTGAATCAGCTCTTTTTGCCTTCCCCTCTGCCATACTGGGTGGCTTAAAGATCTCTGTTGTGCTTGAGTGACAGGCTGTGTCAATATGTAGTTGCTTAGTAAGTTCATTAACCTGCAGCTAAATCCAGGCAATGGCTAACTCCAGCTGTTTTTATATTTAAGCAAACTGCACCTAATCTTTTCAATGTATTTTGCTGAGCATGTAATTAAATGAGCATGACCCTGCAGTCTTTGTTGTGAATGCTTCCTGTTTTATAATTGTGATGATCTGAGGGATGTAATTTAGGGGTCCTTAATTTTACGTAATTGGTGGTACTCCAGGTACAGCAATCTAGTCACAATTTACAATGCCTTAAAAACTGAGGAGTTAAATATATCCGTATTTGGAGGAAAATTTTGGGGGTGTGCTTTTTGAAAACTGTATTAACTTCTGTTTCTGCTCTTCAAGGTTTTCGGATGTCATCCTGGCAACAATTTTGGCTACCAAGTCAGATATGTGTGGCAAAAAGTTTGAATTGAAGATTGATAATGTTCGCTTTGTTGGCCATCCCACATTGCTCCAGCATGCCCTCGGGCAGGTACGCTATGAGATCCTCTCTGGGGACCTGCCTTCTTCACCAGCTGCCTGGCTTTAGTGAGGAAGCCTGGAATTCGAATGTGCATGTTGGCTTTTGATCCTGGTTTTACTTCCTGACCTCCAGGCTGTCTTTTACTTACTTCCGAGTCAATGGAGTGAGTGGCAAACTGAGGGAGCTGTCCGTGATCACAGAAACTCTTCTGATTACTGTAGGGAAGCAGTGTGAGTAAAGAGAAGCAAAACTGGCACTCCGGCTCAAAAAGCTGTTTCTCACTATTTTAGTTACTGCAAGTTAGCTTTTAGCACCTCTAATTAGTGTGGCAGTTAAATAAAACACCAGCAAAAACCTTCACAAATGCTAAAAGCTGCGTCAGCCTTGTTTGGCTTTTAACTTTTCCTGAGGCTGAAGATGATCCACAAGACTTAGATGGAATATGTGGGATGTTGAAGGAGATCTAAAATTTTCTTGTGGACCAGGTCAGGCTTGCACTGAGACCTTCTTCCATGGCCTATGTTTTAGGTGCTTAGAATGAGAGCAGTTTGCTACCTGGGCTATGTAAAAAACCCTGCTTAAACCCAGGAGACAATTCACGTACTTCTGTGTTCCAAATATTCCCTGTCCTGTTCCCTCTTCTTGATCAACTGTAGGAATGACCTAGGCTTTGGTAATTTCTGAATCCAACACTGATCCCTGTCACTGAACTGCTTTGGTCTCATTTTTCATCAAATTTGCTAAATCATTCCTTTTTTCAGGGGAAAAAGAAGTCTGCTTGCCAATTCTATCCTGCTTTGTAGCTATAATTAGAGACGGAAACAGCTTGTTGGTAACTGCTGCTTGATATTTAGAGGACCAGACTGCTTTAATCCCAGCGAGGAGCTGGCCTAAAGCATCACAAGATGCTACTTTGGGAACTCAGTTGTGAGTCTACAGGAAATGTCATGGAGGATCACCAAGACTCAGTCCTTAAAAGGTTAAACTGTCTTGGAAGACAGGATTCAAGTGTGTCCAAGCTGTGCAAATCCATCAGCAGCCCCAGACAAGGCAAGTGGTGAACCAGGCCCAGGGTCTGTGTTGGGACCCCAGCCAGGAGCAGGAGGCAGGACAAGAGTGGGATGTACTTGCCCAAGGGTCTGTCCAGGAGACAGGCACAGATCCAAGGTCCACCCTGGAGACAGGCACAGCTCCAGGCCCTGTGCTGAGCTTTACTGGGGCTTCCAGGTCGTGGACTAGGGGATGTGTGTGTGTGGGAACCCAGCTGGAACTGGCCAGGGCCATTAAGACCTTTTGGTGCCCTCAGGGCTCTGATAGCAGTGCCCTGTTCTCCCTCAGGTGATTTTCCTTTACTTTAATAATCTCGTCTCAAAGGCCCAACTTCCTAAATGTGCTGTAAATGAGGTTGAAAATTTGTATTTGCATTTTTTTCACCACTTATTATTGTACATTCTTTCCAGTCAGTCTAATCCTAATTGCACGAAATGTCACTTCATTTCCATTTGTCTAAATAAAATTGCATCTGGGCAAATAAACAAAGTTATAAAGAGCTGCAAACACTTTTTTTGTTACTTCTGAAGGATCTTCTTTTTGGGTGTGTCTAATCACCCCTGGAGGCACCCCAGAACTTTCTAGAGTCTGGAATCTTCTAGATGTGGCAGCCATCTCTGCTGGTTTGTGTCAGTCTAAATTTGGGACCCTCCTGCAGTTAGGAGGAAGCCAGATGGAGCTGCTTTTCCATGGAGCTCAGGCAGTGTCTGGAGTAACCCAGCAGCCTCTGCTTTGCGTTTCCTCAGAGTTCATACTGCAGTGAATTAATCCACAGGACAGCTCAGCAAATTCTTACTCTGATGAGATTCAGGAGTTACAAGAGCACAAACATTTAATCCTGTGTGCCAGATTGTTTTTTATGTAGCAATGTTCTGAATTCTTCAAATTGCCTTCAACATTTTCTTTCCCAGCTCAGTCTTCTTTTTTTCTGGACATGAAGTGATATGAAATCTAGCCTGCAGCCCAACTGATGTTAGTAGTGGTAGTTTCTCTGATTTTAAGTAAGGAATAGGATCAGTCCTTACACTTGGAAATTCACATCCTAGAACCTGTAATTCCAGAACAGATAAACACAGTAAACTGCCTTTACCACTCTCCTATCACTGCGTTTCTGAAAGAATGTAATTTTCACTTTAGAAAAAAAAAGAAACAACCAAAGAAAACCAACAAAAATACATATCACCTCTTAGTTTTCTAAATTTTGAGACTCCTGAATGAAAGCAGTCCGATTTTGGAGTTCAGTACCAAGCAGTTCACTGCTGGTGCTTGGAACCTGTGAGGAGGGGCAGATGCTGCTCTGTGTTTGCCCTGGCTCAGGTGCTGCACACACTTTGGGTAGAGACCAACTGTTGTTTAGCCTGGCAGGTTCCAGCTGTTTGCGCTTGGGATTGGGTGGGCGTTGAGCAGGGAGCTGCAGGGGAGGTGGGAATGCCCTCTGCATTTTGTGCTCCATCTTGTGGCGACTTGTGCTCCCTTTGGAGTTGTTGGTATCGCTGTGCAAATTCCACTTGCTTGTCTCAGCTCCAGCTGTTTCTTCTCACTGGAAAGTTTGAATCTGCCTTAGGGATGGAGCTCTGCTACAAAGAGAATAGAGGGGCTGGATAATGTGTTTGAAATCCTGCAGGAAGGGAAAAATCAAACCTTTTGTTTTAGTACTGCTGTTCTAGAGCATATTTTGTCTGATAAAAGCAGCAGCTTGTAATAGGATGCAATTTGAATGGGGATTTTAGGAAAGGAAGGAATAGATGTGGCCTGAGATGCAAAATCTGTGGAATTCTGTTGACAGTATATCTGACAGTTACGCTAAAAAATTTAAACCTAAGGTCCCTAATGATGCCAAATGTAATGAGAAAGACACTAAGTAAGAGTGCTGTTTTAACTGACACTCATGTCCATGCTAGTGACCAAAAGGCTTTGGTTTAAGTCTTCACAGCTGCTCAGCAAAGGTAGTGTTGTAGAGTAACTGTGACACTCCAGTAAAAACCAAATTCATAGTTCTATTTTTTGCAAGTCATATTTAATATTATAAATTGATTTGTCTGCTCTCTTTTCTCAGCTTGTTATTTAACTAGGGCTTTTTAATTTTTTTTATTACTCTCCTTTTGTTACTGTCTCCAGCTGACACTAGCTGATGGAATTTTCTAAAAAAATATTTTTCAGGTATCCAAAACTGACCCCTCACCAAAGAGAGAGATGCCCACCATGATTCTGTTCAACGTGGTGTTTGCACTAAGGGTAAGGACTGTTTCCATTCCATCTGACAGTGGGATGTGCTGTGGATGCATGAGAGAATGCAGTAGGCTCACACTCCAGGCTTGTTTTATGATTAATGGCCAGTGTTTGAAAGCTGCCTCCTCTCAGCAGTGAGGTCACTGTAAAGGGAGAGTGTCAGGGAGCAGCAGCTGAGCAGCTAAATGAGAAGAAGGTACAAGTGAAGAATAAAGAGGTTTCAATGCTTAGCAAAAACCTGGAACAAATACGTCGTTTCTGCCTGTTTTTTTTTTTCAGGCTTCCTCTATTAACTAGATGCTAGTGCTAAGGGATTCTGGCTTGGCTAATTAGGTGTATAAAGCCCTAGAAATTTCATTATGGTCAAGCATTACTTGATTTCTGAGCTCTGGCTTTCTTCTCCCAGTCCACAGGTTGTTTAAAAATAAAAGAGGGAGCTGGAATGGTCATCTTTATGGAAATGGTTGATTTTTGCTTGACTGGATGTATTGTCATGATTTAAAAACCTCCAGCTCCCTGCTTGTGAAAGGAACTTTTTTTTCTTTTTTATTACTAGTACTTTTCTTACCACTGGCTTTCCAGTGTGACATGGACACGGCCCCAGCTTGCATGGCTTGTCCTCAGATGAGGAGCAAGGTTTCACACAAGACAACTACCTGAATCAAGCAAGAAATTGTTTGCAGTGCTCTGCTGGGAATCCAGTGTTCCTGTGCTCTTGGGTCAGGGAGTGCTGAGTTTGCAATGGAGAAGTTGATTTTAGATTTCACAAGTTGAGAGATGTTGTTTTGGTGAATTGTTGAAGCCCTGTGCTTTGCTTGCAGGGAAGTGTGTGTAGGTGCACCTGCTGTCGCACACATGGATGCACACTGAGCCATGTGGCAGCAGAAGCGTTGAAACCAATGCTCTTTCATTCACAGTGAAGGCTAGCCCACATTTTTCTGGAATCTAATTTCTAGTGCTTCTAGGAAAACTTGCTTTCTTTGCCCTTCAGCCATGTGATGATACTGATGTAATTGTGTGTGTGATGCAGCACTAAATCCAT
Source organism: Oxylabes madagascariensis (assembly GCA_013400675.1). NCBI lineage: Eukaryota > Metazoa > Chordata > Aves > Passeriformes > Timaliidae > Oxylabes > Oxylabes madagascariensis. The sequence goes on from VYZR01063003.1 coordinate 15,252, forward strand.
TTGCCAAATGAGACACTCTAAGTTCACAGGGAGCAGTCAGGGTTCTGGAAAGTGTTGGGCAAGAAGCAAGAGGAAATTTTTTCCTAGGATGGAGTAGGGCAGTGCAGGAGGTGGGTGGAGGCCCCCAGAGATAAAGATGAGTGTCCATCTGCAGTGGGCAGACAGAGCAGGCAAAGGCCCAAGTGTGATAATCAGCACTGATCCTGCTGTGTTTGAGCTTCGGGGCGACCAACGTGGCGTGACTCAGCAAGAGCAGTGGAGTCAAAAAACTGATGAGTCACGGTTTGCTGGTTTCTGTGCCAAGTGGTCACTTGCCAGAACTTTAAATTCCTTTAAATGTCTTAACAAACATGAAGCAGCTGCTGACTCATGCTGGAGCTACTGAATTCTCTCTCACCCCCCTTGGCAGCTGTACTGACGTGATAGATTTTTCCAGCACTTTCTTTCTGGGACTTTCATAAATGCAGTGCTAGTAATAAGCCGTATTTGTGAATTTTTTTGGAGCGTAGATCCAAATTAATTCAGATATGGGATGAAAATGTTGGTCACGAGCTGGTAATTGTTACCTAGTGACTGTCTTGTCAGTACATAGGACTGACAAGTGCGTCAGTCAAACACCAGTGTGGCAACGTGGAGTGAGTGGGACATGTTAGAGGCACTGCCGCCCTTGTGCTGCCAGTGAGTTTAACCTGAACATTGGGATATTCTGCCTTTTCAAATAGCTTGCCACTTTCTTGCCTCACTGTGTGGAGTTCTTTGCTCTCTGCTAGTAGAAGGCCCATTAACAACTGGAAAAACAAACCACATGGTGGTATCCTGCTCCAGGTGTGGTGCTCCTTTGAACACATAGACAAGCTTAGAAATCCAAATTACATTTGGACATCTCTGAGCTTCTGCTTGGTTGCCGTGCCAGAAAACCGTTCTTTTTCCAGTCGAGAGGCTGATTGTTGATGTCAATGGAAAGCCATTTGCCCGTTCCCATCGTGGCTGTAGTTCCACGTGCCCGTGGTTCAGCGGTTCCCGTGTTCCCGCAGGCCAACGCGGACCCGTCCGTGATCAGCTGCCTGCACAACCTGTCCCGCAGGATCGCCATCGTCCTGCAGCACGAGGAGCGCCGCTGCCAGTACCTCACCCGCGAGGCCAAGCTCATCCTGGCCATCCAGGACGAGGTGTCTGCCATGTCAGAGAGTGAGTGCTTTCAGCAGCAGGGGCTCTGTCCCTCAGAGAGGTGCTGATTGTGCCTTCTTGCTTCTCTTGTGCCCGGGACCACCGTGAGCAAGTTTTGGTGCTCTGTAGCATTCTGACAGCTTTTCCCTGCGTTTTGCCTCAGCCAAGTTCACTATCCCTATGCAGAGATGTGAGGTTTGGAGGTGAAGCAGTTTCTTTGCTTTCTTTGCTAGTTAAGTTCAATGCAATCCTTGGAGACTGTGCACTGAGCCATCATGTTTGCCTCTCCCTGTCAGGCTGACATGGAAGAGCTCCTGTGTGGCCTCCTTCACTCAACCTAGAGCAAGTTTTGCATGCTTTAATGCTGTCTGCTGAGTCACCAGACTCTTTATGTGGAAGCTTTACTCTTACATGCTGTTACCTGGCTAGCAAACAGTTACAGAGCATTTTTATAGACTGTACTTGGAAAATGTGCTATAACAATATGCACTATGTAAGGTGAACTCTGACAGTGATGCATCATCTTGCTGCAAGCATTAAAAATTAAAGCTAACATCTAGAAAAACAAAGCATTTAAAGTCATCCTTTGTCAAATTTGGTTGCATGTGCTTAACTGAGTTGAGGTTTAGCAGAAGTTGGCAATAATTCACTATTATTATCTTAACATGTAACTTGAGTTATTGTAAAAGCTTTGAAAGGTAATTGTAGATTAAAATGATACAAATTCTGTCCCTAAGGTACAGGTTGATACCCAGTGGGGGAAGAGGAAACTCTTTGCTTTGAAGTCAGTTATTTGCTTTGTTGTTTTCAATCTTTCCATAGCCACAGAAGGGCCCCAGTCACCTTTTCATCACATCCTACCCAAGTGCAAACTGGCCAGAGATCTCAAAGAGACATATGACAGGTAAGTTGGATTTTAGTCCTAGCTCACAGTATTTCAGTTTCTCACTGAAATCTCTTGGCTTTGTTCCTAAGGATATTATCCACTTCCTCATGCTGTTAATCATTGGGATTTGGGTTTTAAGCCAGGCAGAGCAATGTGAAGCCTGACAGGTGAAATGTTTGCGGAACTGCTATCCTAATCATTACCTTGGTCTGTCTTTGGTATCTTGTTCTTAAAAGTTGGTGATGTCTGTCACAGCTTTAAGAATTATTTTTTTCTTCCTTAACACGGGGCACCTAATAACAAGTGAACTGCAGAACTGACAAGTGTCATAACAGGGATACACAGCACTGGGGAAGTGCTCTAAACCTGCAGCTAAAGGGAAAGTGCTGCAGGAGCGCTGATGGCAAGTCAGGTACTGCCCTGGCTCCATTTGTGCATGTCTGGACAGCAAATTTGGATGAGATGCTGAGACTTCCAGCAGAATGGAAAGTGTAACATGCTGTTTCTTGACTGGATTAGAAGTTCTGGCAGAGGTTTCAAAGCAGTGTGGGGCTGATGTTGAACTTGAGCAGGAGCCTGTGCCTGTCAGTACTGCCTCCTGGGGCCCAGAGGCTCCTGCGGCCTGGAACTGTGCTTGGGGGAGGGCCTGGACAGAGAGACACAGAACCTGTGTGTGGAGGGAAGATGCTGTGCCCCTTGCTGGGGGTGTTTGTCAGGGATTCAGGGAATCAGGCTGAAGTTCCTCAGGGAACCCTTTATCCTCCCTGGGTTGTGGCTTGCCGTGTACAGAGGGGATCAGAGCCCTGTAAGGTGAGGCACTGGGAGCCTAAATAATATAATGGTTGCAAAGAGCATCAGAAAACTTCTGCTAAGCTGCTCATTGTGTTCAAGAGCTGTGAATTTTGTCTTATTTGAAGGAATGTAGTATATAGTTCCACACACCTTGCACAAAACCTGTACTAAACTTTTAATTAAGGCAGTTTCTATGCAGCCTGTAATTCTAATATTCCAATTATATTTTTCCGTTCCTCTAGGGCTATGCATTTATGACTGGGCAAACCCTGATCGTGTCTCTAAACATTTTAGGGACACAGTGACATCTTGTGGCATTTAGCTGTGACTGTAGCAACATAGAGCCCAAGCTCATGGACTGTGCTGATATGAGCCTTCTCAGAGATGAGGAACAGACAGACCGTGGAGAAATACACTTTGGTTTTGCCCTCAGCTGTAAAACAAGGCAGTTTCTCCCTCATTTAGGCATTGAGAGTGGGGAAGAAGTGGTTCAAGTTGGATTTTGACACTTATGTATGACACTGTCAAAAGCAAATGTAAGAAATAAGGTGTTGGGAAAAATCTGAAGTGCCTGTGTGCTTGATTGGAAAGCTGTACTTGAAAAGGAGCTGCCAGTGTTGTTGGGTGATAAGGAGATGTTCTGCAGGGTTTTTCTATTAATACTAAATATGCGAGTGTAGGAAATATGCTTGTTATACCTGCAGTCAGATCAGCTGAGAGGGGTTGCAGCCCCTTGCCAGACAGGCATAGATTTAAAATTATTTTTAGTAAGGTAGAAAAAGGGTTCTGGAAATACAATTTTTTTCTGCAAGTCCAGGATGAATTAATTATTCCTGTGTGGCAGCAGCTCTGAAGTGAAGTCTGTGTGGTCTTCTGTGAAGTGAGGGTTAGTCATAAGTGACATGGGGTTACAAAAAAAAGCAGATAGACAAGAATGCATAAAATAAGTCTTGTCTGTAAGATAGGCACCAATGCTGCTCACAGTTGTAAAACTCCTGCTGTAATGAATATTTTATCCAGTTTGGACACCACATTTCAAGAGGGATTTAGGCCACCTAGAGAGTGTGGAGGAGTGTGAATGACCTCAGAGGGAAGATGGAAAGATTTGCTCTGTTGCTTTTAAAGGAGAAAGAACTGCTGGGAAGGTTAAACCTTCAGATGCATGCAGTGACAATGTGCTGTTCTAAATTTACAGAGACTTCTGGCGTAGCCTTTGGCTGTAGGAGAGCAGCCAGTGGAGTGGAGAGAGCTCTTTGAATTGCAGATGGAGCCCAGCTCTCCGTTTGAGATTTGCTCCAACCAGCATTTCCAAGTGCCTGCTGATTTCTGCCATTCCAGCCCAATTTCCAGGGTTGCTCCAGAGGTGCTGTCGAGCCTTTGGCTTCCTGTAGATGGTGCTGAGGTATTTCAGGCAAGACCCAACATGTCCCTGAGCAAGTTGGTTTGTGCAAAACCACAAGTAGAGGAATATTCTTGTCATTCATAGTGTTCCTTGGTTTTGAATGAGCTGCCTGTGTTCCATAAGGCAGGATCAGTACCCAGGACATCTTGACTGGAAATGGAGTGGTATTACACTGACAGCTCAGAGGCTTTCAGCTTCTACTTCCTGAGACATTTTGTCTCTAATGGAGAGGACTAGAATGTTTCTTTTTGATTAATTCAGAAAATTGAGAGTCTTCATTCATCTTGTCCCCAAACTGAAGCACTGGTGTGGAAGGGAAGGCTATGGTTTTTAGGCCTAAGAAAGTTTTCAGGTCTTCCCAATGCTGAAAAACTTACTGGTGTTACAATATGTGTCTCTTTTAAGGAGCTTTCACATAGTTTTATCTGCAATTGCAGATAATGTGTGAGCTTGATACTTACTAACTGCCTGTCTGGTTCTAGCAAACTTCTCTTAACTTTGCATTGGAATAAAAGGGAAAGCATGGAGAGGTTTTTGGGGAGGTTTGGATTGTTTGTTTCTTCTTTTTAATACAGAAAGAGCCTTTATAAATTTTTAGCCTACCGGGACTTGAACTGAGTGGTAGATCTAGCCCATCTCAGCAGCTCAGGGAATAATTCTATGAGACTTAATGAATTATTAGATGTGATTTCTGTGGCTGTGCTGTAAAATATAATCCAACTACAGTTATTTATCAAAAGACAGTCCTTTGTCCTTTATAAGGAAATGTGAAGTCATTTCAAAGCTCTGAGTAGTCACAACCTCTAGGAAAAACAAACTCCAAAGTTACAAGCTCACTTCCACCACACTCGAAAACATGGGGTTAATTTCTGATATAAACAGGATAGACGTGATATGAGGTGTGTACATGTCAAAATTCGTAACTCTTTTATAAACGTGAAGTGGGATTTCTTTGTTTTGCCAATAGTTACGGAAAAGGCGGCAGTTCTGGGGGATACTGACAAACTTTCAGGTTCTCATTTTGGGGCAGTAGCTCACAGTTCAGGACACAGCAGAATAGAGCAAAAGGGCAGTGATAGTCCCTAAAATATTCCTCAGCTTCCTGCAGCTCTGGAGGGGTTTCTGTACATTCAGCAGCTTTCAGCTGATCTCACTTCCAGGAATTAGCCCACAGTCCTGTGAGCCAGAGTAAATATTTAACAACCACAGCATCCTCTGATAAGGAGGTCCATGGCTTAACTACTTTCTGTGTTTCTTTCTATTTCTTCTGAACTTTGCTCCTTCTTGTATCATGAGATGTCTCATGGGCCTTATGATGGAGAGACATTAAACAGCTTTTTCCTGTTTGCCTCTCCCTGTCTCAAATTCAAACTCTTTTATCTGATCATCCTGATCCTTGCCCATGTATCCCCCAGATTGCTCATCAGGTGTTATCAAACCAGAGACAAAAAAAAAAGAAGAGTTGAAACAAAGTTTTTATGAAATAAAATGTCTTGGAGGGTTTAATATCCTACTGCCTGAATCTTTGTGTCTGTACTGGGGACATTATTTAACTCTGCTGTCTGGCTAAGGGCAGTTGCAAGTGTTGCTGCTGGAGGGTGTAGCTTGTTCCTTGTCAAATTACAGACACTTAAACTATTTTCCATCCAAGGAGGGGCAGGTGAAGGAGAAATTGTGTGCATAAAGCTATAATGAAGGGTGGAAGTTGTACAGCTGAATGCAAATGCAGAAGAATGAAATTAAGATCCAGATCAGAACTGAAAATCTGGTTTTCTTTTTGTCTTTAATTCTAGGCTCTCGTTGTATAGTGCACTGTAGACAAAATTGTGCTGTGGAGAGTGTAATTATGTAATTAAAGCTTTTGCCTTAGCGCACTTGGAACAAAGAGAGAAAGGAACCAACTGGATCTTTGAATGTTAAACTCTGCAGGGAAAATGTCCCTGCAAGTTTCATGCTTTCATGTATCTCTGCTGCTCTTGGGTAACCTGTTTTTACAACCCCAAGAGCTTTCAGGTGGTCTCTGAACTCACTTGACCCATTCCTTTATTGCCATGTTTCCTCTTGTGAGGATTTGGCCTGGGAGATCGTGTGGATAACCGCAGCTTCAGCCCTTTTCCCTGATGCATTTTGAGGGAATCCAGCTTTATCTGTCAGTTGTTTTGTGGTGGGATAAGCAGTGTTACTGAAGCTGCAGCATTTAATGAACTAAACCAGAGGTGTTTGTGCTTTGCATGTTCCTTCAGGGCTGGGAGCCTCTGAGCAGATGAGAGCTGGTGGGGCCAGAGAGAGACACTGGATTCACCCTCTCAGTTCCTTTTCAAAAGAGGAAAACATACAATATGTGCTCCATTTGCAGCTTGAAAAATCAGCATTTTCCAGAGCTCAATGCACGATTTGAGAACAAAACCTTTTGAAAAGCGTTGTCTGCAGTGAGATGTTCCCCAATGAGTCTGATCATGTACGAGGAGGGAGGGGATGGTGTTTGCTCCCTCACCACTCTGTTGTGGTTTGGTGAGTAGTTGCACCAGCAGCCAAAGCTACCCAATGTTTTTGTTTAAAGCTGGAATTTCAGCTCTCTCCAAACTCT
>VYZR01063012.1:0-27552 GCA_013400675.1 Oxylabes madagascariensis
ACAAACATCACAACGTCACCCCATCTCCTGCTCGGATATATATTGGTGCCTTTCACTGGAGTTACAAGCTCTTCACAATGGGATCAGGTTGGCTTGGGATGAGAGACCCAGGGATGAGCTAGAGTCCACCTAGGTGAGCAGGCAGGTGCCAATTCACCTGCTCTGAGTAAATTCATGATGCTGCCAGGAAGAAGGCAGTAGTAGACAAATAAATATATCTGAAAATCAGGAGAGAGGTGAGTATAAGAGAATATAAAAATTTCTCTGTAAGAGTGTATTCTAACCCCTTTGTCCCTGGTCCTGCATCATTTCCAATTGTAGCCAGTGGCAGATGCCCAGGGAAAAGCCATCAGAGCATAGGAACAAGCAGGACAAGTAACATCTCTTCCTCATCTTGCCTCACCTCTGTGGCTACATGCCTGTTGCACAGGACAAGTAAACATCAAAATGGGCCCAAAATGCCGTCTTGGCCCTCAGGAAAATCTGTAGCTCAGTGGCAGTGAATTTCATCAGTGAACTTAAATCTTGCATTTAATACACAGCAGATACGGTTAGATTTTTCTACATTTAGTCTCCCAAGCTTTTTCCAGAGGTGTGAGCAGGGGTGGCATCCCCTTGACACTCCTTGTCCCCATACTGGGATGCAGCAGGTGCAACTGCCAATGGCTCCACATTTCCAAGGACTTATTGCCATTTTTCTTTCTAATATTGAAAGCCCAGAATAACAACTGCTATGAGGGGTTTGTTTTGCAAGTGGAGTATAATTTAAGAGAGACTGTCATTGCTACTCATTCACAGACTGTTATCCGAATTTCTCTACTCTCCTTGGTGCTGCTGCATGTCACCTCTTCCCTGCTCCATGTAAATACAGGAGCAGGCTCTCCCATGCAGAACTTTTCCCTGAGGCTTTCCCCTTTAGTTTACTGGGACACTTTGTGCTCCAGCATTATCACTTGCTGTGCATGGCCCTGCATCCTTCAAATTACAGAGCAAGCAGAAGGATTGTGCATGGAGAAGGGGCCGGGGGGAGCATGCCAGGCTCCATCCCCCTGTAACACCCCAGCCATTGTCATCCTCTCCCCAGCATATCCATGCTCCTGAGTGGGCAGTGGGCACCCTGGGAGATGGGTGAGTGCCTGGAGCTGCAGGTGCAAATATTTGCACCCAAGTTCCTGCCGGGGCTGTGGAGAGGAAGAGCTGTCCCCCAATGCCCTTGCCCACCTGGTGGGGACCCGCCGCAGTGCTGAGAGTCACTCTTCCCGTGGCAGAGCCCTGCGGCTGCCCGCCTTTTCCTTATTTGTTTTTCTCCCTTTGAGAGCTATTCTTTCCTTCCCATATGCTGTAATAATTACAAGTGATAACTTAACAGCTGCTCTGCTATTCCGGGCTCAGCAGAGCCACGCGCCTCCACCTTCCCTCCCTCCCACAGCTCTGGGTCAACGTCTTGGCTCCAGCAATCAGGGATTCCTGCAATTTTTGCCACTCAGGAGGATCTGGACTCTTTTCCCCTCCATTGCCATCTGTCTCCCACCCGCCCGCCCCAGCATCATGCAGGGGGATGGGACTGCGACATCCATCTGTTTCCATGGAGAAAGCTGAGCCAGCGAAGGGATGCACCCTGCATCCTGGGTGAAGGCCAGCAGAGAGGGGGTGAAAGGGATTTTCTTGTGTGTTTGTTTTATTATCATGTGTCTGTTGTCACTAATGGGGTCTGCTGCAGGTGACAACCACCACCTTTGGTCACAACGGACCTTAAGAACCCCCTAAGCCCTCTCGCTGGAGAAGGTGGTGGCCTTAGGCCTGGTGTGGCAGATGCCACCATCCCAGATGGTGGACCAAGTCCACATTGCTAAAATGAACCGTTTGCCATCCTTCCTCCTGTGCAAGAGTGGTGGTGGCTCCCAAGGAGATGACAGACCCCCAACAGCAGCCCTGGGGCCCAGGGCAGCCCCCAGGCTTCCCATTTTGGGTGTGAAAGGGTTTTTTCTCCTTTTACCAGAGAATTTTGCCTCCAGTTTATCTGATTGCTGAAAGCCCAGCATGAAAAAGGTCAGAATGAGGTGTTTCTGCCTGCTCCCCGCAAAGAAAATGCTGCATCCCTGAGCATTCCAGTCCTTTCCCAGTCAGCAAGGCTCCTGAGGCCAGAAGTGCCACTCCAGCACAGATGAAGATTCCCAGAAATGCGTGAAGGCAGCCCGATCCCTGTCGATGGTAGTGAGAGACACACAACTCTGTGTCAGGCCGTGTCATCCACCCTACAAAAGGCTGCATTCTGCTTCCCAAGCACTGGAAATCTGACACCTGCCTGCTTGCTCCTGTGCAGTCCCATACTGGTCACTGCAATTCCAAAGGCAGCAGTCCCAGCACCTCTGGTTGCAGCAGGCTCCCAACTGTGGTAAAGCCCCACACAGCAACCTGAGGCAAGTGTCTGCAGCATGGCCAGCACCTGAATTCATTTTTGGCAATCTGCAGTGCAGGCAGGGTGCCTGTTCTTCATCCCTTATGTGTGCTGGCCTTTACTGACATAGTAAGATGCTGGGAATTAAAGACAGGATTTTACCTAAAGATGGGATTTGCCAGAGCCATCAGCCCACAGTGGTCTTGGCTCTTTTCACCCTGCACAAACATGTCATCTGCACATCTGATACTATCACAGCAGGTGACATCTTCCCCTGCCACCTGCCAGCTGTCCTTCTAGGCAGCAGATCCCACAGCATGCCTAGAGCAGCTCTTTCTAAGGGGCAGTGGTGGATAATCTTCCCTATGGTCCTCCCAAAGTTGTAAGTGGGAATAAAAATTGGGAGTGTGCAAGAAGGTGGGGCTTCCCAGAAATTTCACTTCCCAGGCTGGGAATTCTGCTTCTGGCACCACTTCAAAGCAATGGTGGGTAAGGTCAGGGTCCATGGACGGGTTTTGTGTACGCAGACACTTTTCACACATCAGAGTGATCACAGAAATCAAAGCCCTTGGCTTTTGGGTCACCACCTGCAATGCTATGCCTTGAATTGTGCCCCACCCAGAGGGCCTTTGGAAGAGGTGATGTGGTGCTTATCTGAGCTGGCTTTGATGCTTGGCCGCTGTGCAGGACCACCAAGCAAAGGCTTCAGTGCTGGCACTGGTGGCACTGGGACACGCTGGAGGAAAGCTCACCAGGGGAAGCAACACGTGCCTCGCTTGCACCTCCCACACAGGAGTAGGCAGCCCCAGGAAGAGGCGGCTTGGAAAGCCTGTGCCATCTCGTACGGGAGAGCTGGCAGCTCCATCTGGCTCTGCTTCAGAGGAGCTCTCCGAGGAGCTGCTGAGGGTGGCCAGAGCGGGGCCTGTGGGTGGTGTGCCAGGAGGAGGAGAAAGGAGGAGGAGGAGGAGTGGGTGGGATACATGTGCCCCACACTGCAAAGTTTCCCTTGTAGGGAGATAATCCTTCATTAAAGCAACTGCTCTGTCCCAGAAAAAGGGTGGTGCATTTAGGGGCTCGTGTGTGGTGTGATGCTGGTGCCCAGGTGCAGGGGAGGCGCTACTGCACAGTGACCCCACAGCGACCTGGGGACACGCAGGGCTTTGTGTGCGGGAGCTCCAGCCCACAAGTGCTTGAAGCCACCACATGCGTTTGCTGCGTGGCAAAGTCTCTTTGGAGCTCTGCTCATTTTCACGGGTCTTGCACCTTGCTTTTACTCTCCAGAAAGGCAGTAGTTTGTTGGGTTTTTTTTCCTTGAAGCTAGCAATGTGCTAGAGTTCTCATTGAAACAGGGCAGCCGGGTTATTTGTTAGTATAAAAACACATGGAGTTAACATTGTGTTCCTCACTTCTCCGAGCCCGGGCTATTGCACAGCAAAATTACAGTCCTTATCTGCACCCAAGTTTTGCAGCAGTGTAACTGCAGCCATTTGGTGTTTGGTTTCTTCATTTCAATCTCTTTGATCATGTGCCACGATTAATCTGATCTCTACGAGGCGGGATGAGTAGGAGTCAGAAGAAAAATTGTAATCGTCTGTGCCTTTGGCATGTGGGAACGGAATAATTTTGTGGTCTCATCTCCATGCTGGTAGCTCTAGGAAAAATCTCCATCCCTTCATCAGCTAGCAACACCATGCAAGGCTAAGGGATACTGATCTAAACGGGAATATTCAGAGCTGGGTACCATCAGTGTTCCTTGCTCGCTAATTTTTCAGGCTGCAGCATCTCCATGACACAAACCACATGGTCAGTGACTGAAACCCAGCTGGCAACAATGAGCTCCAAACACGAAGATAAGTTCATGATAAGCTCCTTGCTGTTGTTTGCTCTCACCTGCCTTGTCATGATACCCGGCAGCTTAATCCCCTGTGTTGTTTCCTTGCCTGAGTCAAACAAAACGTGTTTTTGTTGGGCTGGGAGGAAGGGAGCAAGGGGAAAGGACATGGGAAGGTGACATCATGCTGTCCAGCCCTGTCCTGGCTCTCCCGACAGTTTTTCTCTGCTAGTTCCCACCAGTGCAGCACCAACACTGGTTTTTGCTGTCCTGACAGATACACAGAGGTGTTTTCCCCCTCCTAGCCCAGTGTGCCCTTGCCCCCACTGCAGAGCATTGCTTTAATTCTGTCTGCATCAGCCCTGGTGTCCATCACAGCCCTTCCTGTTTTGAAAGCCCTCCCTTTCCTAGGCAAAATGATCCAAATTCCTTTACCAGCACACCTCATCACTTTACTCCCCATCTGATTGCATAGCTCTCTTTGAGCGTTGCTTAATTTTATTGAAAAGCATTACCAGCACAGAGCAGAGATAACCCATGAGAGGGACTTGTTTTAAACTGTCCAACAAGGCATTATTAACCTATATCACAGATTATGATCAAAAGCATCTTTTCTATAGAAATTCTTCTTCTTGTTCAATGGACAATTCCAGCAAAAACAACTCTCTCTGTCCTCCATTTGCCCAAATTATTATCCCATGTCATGTCACCTGTACTTCTTCTGAATTATGTTTTGCATTGTGTTTTTTTCCCTCCCCACACGCCTTTGGGAAGTGAGCGATTCCTTTCCTAAGCTCCATCAGAGGTCAACAGGTGCTGGGGAGGTGGGAAGATGCTGAGACTAGAGGATAGAGAGCCCAAAAGGGCCATTTTTCTGCTCAAGTGGTCACGTGTCTGTCCACAGCACCAGGTTTAAATAAAAGGCCTGGATGGATTATCACTGTCCCCCAGTCCCCAAGAGCTTCTTGGCTGCCTAAAGAAGAGAGAAACTCTCAGGTGCTTCTGTTCTGGTGTAATTATGACAGGCAATTTAAAATCAGCCTAGAGCTATATTGACGATGTCATTTGGAACATAATGGACTAATGGTTCCTTCAATGTAATTAAGGATTTTTTCAAAGAATTACAAATTAACCTGATTTAAGATGAGAGTGTATACAGAAAGACTTAATGTGGTTCCACTAATTTAGATTTGCAGTGTTAATTATTTAGGTTAATTTTCCAAGAGGACACATGACATTTTTATTGGTGTAAAGACCAATAAGAAATGTAGCAGGTGTTTTGAAAGTGAAATACTTTTGTCTTTTCAGGGCTGCAACTCTTGGTAACACATCTGCTAAGAATCTGTACGAGTACCTCCTTCCCAGGCAAGAATAAGCCATGGCAATGTAAAGGATCATGCTTCAATTTTACAGGTGTGTGTCTGCATATATGTATATGTATATGTGGGGGGGTGATTGCCTGTGTCTGTGTGAAAAAATAACGACTGGGAAATTTGTTCCATTTTGATTACTCCAACAGCTTTAAATCAATGTAACATGTGAATGGTAGCAAGGCTTGAAGCAGTGGCCAGAAGGTGATGACAGAATCATCTGTAGTGGTTTATGACTTGTTTTTCCTCCTGTTTCTTCCCCTCTTCCTCCTCTCTAAGCTTCTCAGTACTCTCTGGCTGCTCAGGATTGATGTGTCCATAGCAGAGGCAGTGGGAAGCATTGGGAAACCTCTTCTCATCCCCGTAGCACACTTGACTGGGTTTAGCTTGGACAGCCACGGTTTTGAAGTTCCCTCACTGCCCAGCTGGATCCCTTTAGGAAAAAAAAACCAAAGTCACTTCTCTTTGCAGGAGAAACTGCCCTGGAGCCCCCCACCCAGTGCAGCTGTCGGAGCACTGCTTCAGAAGGTGCATAGTAACTGAGTCATCAAACTCTGCCTTGCAAAAATATCCTTAAGGTACCATGTTTTGCTCTGCTGTCCTTAACGCCGTTGATGAGAATGGGTGGTTTTGGGAGCAGGCCATGGCAGCCTCCAGCCCTCTGCACAGCAGGATGGGGGGAAAGAAGCCACTTGTGCTGTTGGAGTTGTGGTACCACCCAGATGATCAAACAGAAACCACCACTTCTTTGGGAAGTCACTATCTCAGCACACACCAGAGTGTGACCAGGGGAGGGTGAAGACCTTTGCTTTGGAGAAGAGACACCAGAGCCAAGACCCCCAAGACCTTGCAGACCAAGGCTTCTGCAATACAAGGAAATCCAAGGATGGCTGAGTCAGGCTGTGAGCAACACGCCTGGCATCTCCCAGGAGATCAGCTGCAGAGTCAGGAGCTGAAGCCTGCTTTTCTGCACACAGCTCAGGTGCCTGCAGACACTTGCAGGTGCGTAGGAGTGAGCTCGTCCTGGGAAAGGGAGACCAGTGGACTTCAGACGGGAGAATAGCCATGGCTTGCCATCACTCCCAAATTCTGATGCTTATGGAAAAGCAGCATCCAATCTGGCTTTCAAACCCAGGGCAGTTTCCTTGAAAGAAAGGGAAAGAGACAGGGAAGAAAGGAGAACTGCCTTTTTAAAAATGTTTGCTTTAGGGAACCCTCCCACCTCAGGGTCTCAGGACTGAAAGGCAGGAAAAAAGGGCTTGTTGACCTGATGTTAACCTTCAGCTGTCAGCCATTCAGCTCCATGATCCCCACATGCCGCTGTTTAATCCAGGAGGAAAAAAAGCACAAAGCCTGCCCAGAGCCTGTGCCATCTCATTAACATTTGGCTTGGGCAAGATTTCTGTCCTGTGCAGGGAGTGCAGCAGCTCCAATTCAAACAGCTCTCCTCTGCTGTGTCCAGGGACAGAGGTTTGTTACAGCTTCTGCAGTGCTGTGCTTTGGGGTTGGGGTCCTTGAGCTGGTAAAATATAATTCAGGCAGAGACACTGGCATTTTGTGGCTTATTGAGAACTTGAAAAGACCTCTCTGTGAGGTCCTTCTCTGTGCCAGAATGAAGTGGTTCCCAACAGGCACAAGACACAGACCCAACACGGGTTTGGCTGGTGCCTGGCACCTCGTATTGGTGTTGGGGATCCCACAAGGCCATAAAAGCCAGAATGTCTGGTTTGACATCACATCCCACATCCACATCATGTGTGCTCAGAGGAAGGTCATAGGGATGGCTGAGGAAGAAATAATATGGGAGGGACAAGGAGCACATGGGCATCTTGACCTACAGCCAGACATCTACTGCCCCCAGGTCCTTGCAGCTTTCACTTGATTAAACATGAAAGCTCTGTGGTTGCCTGAGCTGGCAAATATGGTTCAGCACATCTGAAGTTATCAGGGAAACCTGTTGCTCTGGGGTTGGCATGGGGCTAGCAAAGGTTTCCTCTTCCCATCTGGGAGATGGCAAGAGTGTGTTCCCATCTGACAAGCGGGTGGGAGGAGGAAGGTGGGTGGCTTTATGCTGACTGATGTGCAGTGTGCTTTTGGTGGTAGAGGAACACGGCCATGACCATGGGCTGAGTGGGATCACATGAGCTTGGAGATGGAGCTTGAACCGTGTGAGAGACAGATGATTCTTTGAAGGCATGGTGGGATTCTTCAGTGGGAGGACCTCTGTTCTAAGTATAACAAGTCACACTTTAGAGATAAGTTGTTTGAGGCTGTGGCTGATTTTCTTTGGTGTAGGCTGAGGACACACAGTACAGGGAGAAATCACTCAGTGTTCTGCTTTCCTGCTGATAAACTGTAGGACAGCTCTGATCCTGGGACAAGACTGTGATCCAGGGGGCTGTTTAGCCACGAGGAACTAGAAACTACTGCACTAAGCCAGATCAAGGGTCTGAATTGCTGAGCATCCTGAGGCTTCAGGGAGCAGTAGGTGCTCCCAAGGGCATGTTGATTAGCACTCCCTCGATTCTCACCCCTTGTCACTGCCTCCAGGAGTGAGGTCTACATGGGCAGAGTGTCGCCCATATGGCCCCCCACCATTTGCTACTAACACAGGTCAAGAGCACAGTCCCACAGGTTTCATAAACAGCATTTTTCTGCATTTATTAATCCAGATTATGTTTTCTCCATCTACTGGTCTAATCTTCTCTTGAAGTCATGCAAATATTCACAGCTGACAGCATCCTTGGGCAAGGAGTTCCCCAGGTCTGACCCCCATTGCACGAGGACCTACAAGCTCTGAATTAGCCCCAGTTTTTGCACAGGGAAGAGGCAGCAAGGCCAATCCCTGTCAGCCTTCTTTGGGCCATGCCTGACTTTGTAGTCCTCTACTATAACCTCTCCAGCCATGTCTTTTCTAGACAGAAGTCCTGGTGTGCACAAGTCCTTGCTTGCAGGAAGGCTTCTCCAGACCTTTGATCCTCTTTCATCCCCTTCTTCGTGTTGCCTTATTACATTTTGGATTTGAGGCTTCAAAGAGGTGCCTTTTGGGGCACAGGTCAGTGCAGTGGCTTGGCAGGCTTGCCTGCCCCACAGCCCTTGCTCCCTCCAGATGCTGTTGTTTCTTGGCCACAGGCTGTGCCAGCTCCTGTGATCCCTTTGCTTAAGTAATTGGCAGTGCATACCATGCATAACCAGCTTCGAGTCTGTGTTGGGGTTTTTTTGATCCAGGGCTCCTTCTCCTCTGGAGAGGTAAAGGTGTTCTTTGGGTGTTTTTATGAGTGTTGGGTCTCTCTCCTGACTGCAAATCCATCCTCCCAGCATGAAATCTGCTTGGTTTTCCTGCAGAGACCCCATGGTGTGTAACGGACTGTAGGTGAGAGCTTGGCATTGTCTGAGACCTGAAGGGAACGCTTTCAGGGCTGTTCCAGCTCCTTTCCTTTGCTTTTATCCCAAGTGAAATATATTTACATGATAACATAGAAAAGCAAAATAAGCAACCAAACCTCACTGTGGTCAATTCACTCCCAGCCTATTTCATACCGATAAGACCGTGATGGACTCAAATTGGAACTTCAAACTTCTTTGAAGGCATTCAGCCAATTGCAAAGGACTCAGCTGCACAGTTTGGGTCCTGAGATGAACTTTGCTGTAGGTGAGGCTGTAACATGAATTTGTTGTGCAAATCTGTCTTGAGGAATAATAACTTTATTTTTTGGGTTTGGTTTTTTTTCGCTACAGTTTTTCCTTCCTCCTGGCCCCACCACAAATCTGCTGTCACTCTAATCTTTTCTTTGGCAGCTAAAACTATTATCTTTATTGTTTCAGGGCTTGGCTTCTTCCTGTTAGATCTCCTAATTGGATTTTTACTCTCCGATCCATTTAGTCTCTCCTGTGCTTTCACTAAAACCCTTTAACCCTTTTGCACCAGCTTTGCTAACCAGTTACCCTGGAAGGTGCTCCTCTCCCTGATTTGCACAGGGACAGCTTTCCTAAGCCATGGGTGTCACCTCCAGTGTCACTGTCTGTACACAGTGTCATCATGATCTCCTTCACTCTGCAGACTGCAGAGGCTCATTGGGTTTTCACCAAGAATAACTAAAACAACCCACATCACTCTTTAAAATAAGGTCTGAGGTCACCATAGAGCCAAAACCATCCAGAAATTATGACATTTCAGCTGTGGCTAGGAAAAGTCCGCTGCTTCGTCCAGATTCACCTCCCACCCAGACCAGGTGCCAGTCCTGAGTTTCTGGCTGTCTTAAACTCTATCGGCAGCTACAAGAGAGCTGAAAGAGCAGTGGGGCTGTGACCACTTCTGGCACAGGATCACTTAACCCTTCCACTCCTCTTCATCCTCTTTGGAAAATGCTGTTCACAAAACACGCTTTCTTCTACCTCCCATCAATTTTGTTCCTTTGGCCTACAAGCTCTGCTGGACAGGGCCTTGCCCATGCAGAGCCTCTCTTATCAGTGCCAGAGTCTTCACTGGAGGCTTTGAGTGTGCCAGGAGTGAGCTGATTGCATTGCAGGTGCTCTCTGTACAGCTGAAAGGACCTCTGTGCTCCATACCAGCAATGATCTCTGTCCTCTCCATGAGTAAATCAGTGCTTTGGTTTCTCCAGCTAGCAGGTACAATCCAAGCTGTCCTAGGAGCACAGCAAGATGGTGAAGAAATCTGGCATGGAGGGGGCTTGGGTGCCCCGTATCCCAAGAAGAGGCTGCTGGTTTCATGGACTGAGCCATGCAGCTTCTCTTGCAGGAGGAGGGTGGAGCTGAGATGATGGCATCTCACCATGGGTCTGGTTTTTCCATCAGGCCATGCAGTAATGCAGCACTGTGATTTTTCAGGGAGCCAACATCTTCACATTTCTATATAACAACTCGGGGCACAAGGAAGGAAGCTCCCCTCCAGGTCAGTCAAGCCCAGTGCAGGCAGAGTGGTGGAATAAGACCTCCACATAGCAAGATGTTAAGTACAAAAGGAGATGTAAATGCAAAGGGAGGAAAAATGGGGACAAGAGGTACCAACCCCACTAACTGGCTGCTCAACCCAGATCCAGCTGCCTGGCCCTAGCAGGCCTCAATGGACCCAGTCTCTCTCCTCCTTTTGTTCTTCTTTCCAGCCTTTTTACAACCTCAGTGCCTTTGTGTTTACGTTGCTGGAGTGTGTTGCCATGGTTAAAGCTGTTATTCTCAGCAGGGTTTGCACCTTACCTGTGAGACAGATAGATATGGAGATGGAGATGTGCATGAATATGTGTGTTTACCTTCAAGTCAGTTCCCACTGGCCGTGTGGAAAAACAAACCTGATGGGAAAGAAGAACCCTTCAAGGGGAATGGGGAGAGAGGGAGGATACCACCTTGGAGGAGCTTCTCCAAGGAATACATAGGCTAAGCCAAAAGCATGGGATAGAAGAGATGATCACTTGAGAGCAAGGGAGGGCAGAGATGGATGTAGGTTTGGAGGTGTTATTGGAGGTGTTGGAGGTGCTATTGGACTGCGAAAAAACACAACTTCAAGTCAGGTCTATTGTAAGGGTGCAGTGTACATGTGGAAAGGTGGGGATCACAGTTCCCTTCCTGCACACTGTTCCCACACTGGCAGTGCCCACACAAAATTCCTCCTTAGCCCCATCATTTTCCTTAGCTCTGGTTGCTCCAAGTGCTAAAAGGGATTTGCAAGTGTTATTTTTTTAATTATTATTAATTTTTGAATGTGCTTATCAGATATGTATTTTCTAAATTTTACTTTATTCTTATTCTTCTTTTATAATGTTATTTATTCAAGGTACAGGGAAGGTGGGGAACTGATTCTTTGGCATATTCCCATAGCAATTCTTGTCCAGAGGAAAATAATAACAAAACCTTTGGCTTTTAGACTTTTAGGATTTTTGGCTCTGGTGTATCAGGCCACAATAATTTTATTGTTGTTCCTCAGGGAATGATTCAGAATAATAGATCTGCTAGGAAAGATGGACCAAGTTCCTGAGTTTTTTGGCTAATGTTATGCAAGTTTGAATTGATGGAACAGTTCTGAATTGCTTCACTCAAACATGCACTGAATGAAGAATTGAATCAATAGTTGCTGGGCCCTCTTCCAGCCCCTCCAGCTCACTTACACAATCCAGCAGTGCTGCCCATGCCTGGACAAAGTGTATGGGGCTGGTCAGGGGTGGCTCCAAGCCAAGAAGTGAGGCCCAGGCCCTCTGGAGTATTTTGGTATCTCACATCCTTTGATTCTGCCTGGAGGCAGGGCTCCTCTCCCACCTATCATGAGGCACTTGACTATGCCTGGCTATACCTGGCTCCTGCCTAAGTGGAGGAGGAAGATGGCACCTCCAGGGGCTGAGTCAGTCGCCTGAGAGAGAAATCACTCTCAAGTGGGATTTTTCCACTGACTGAAAATCTCCCCAGGTTACTGAGGGCCAAGATTAGCTGCCTGTGTTAAAGCCTGAGATAAGGGATGGTGAACTGGGGGGCTGGCAGTTCACTCCTGTCTCAGGTGAGGACCAAATAGGTTGGGGATAAAAGGGACTGCTTCTAAATCATGTGCAAGAAGTGCAGAAATGGCTTTTTCTCCATGGGAGAAATGCTGGTAACAACCCCAGCTCAGTATTTCTGACAGCCTTATCCCCAAGCCCCACTGCTGGCCAGGGCTGCTATTTGCCTTTCTCATGGGTGTTGCTACACCATGGTGGTGCCCAGACAGCCAGGTCTTACTGCCTTGTTCAGCCCTAGTAACCTTCAGTAAAAAGCACTGACAGCACTGATAGGGATGTCCTTTCATACCCACCTGGCTCCATGCTGACACACACCTGACCTCCTGCCATTTTTTCTGTTCCCTTTGGGAAGGCTGCCAGAAATGTCAATGTTTTCACCCTCCTGCTCTGTATGGCAGTGGAGCTGCAGCCCTGCCTGACAGCTGACACCCTCCCCAAGCTTTGTAATTGGGGTGATGGAGCTAATGAAGGGGTGAAATACATCCCATCACTTTCTGTGATTGTCATTCACCTTCTCCTCCCGCACCAAGTCAATGGAGAAATCTGGTATCTGAGCCAAACAAGGGACATCTGTAACTGTGGTCTAACCAGCACTGCTGGAGGCTTGGTCCTGAGGATGAGCAGAGCAACCTCAGAGCCACACGGACACCTCCCTGTGCGCTTGTCTGCTCTGTAAAGTCACCGCAAATTAACTGCAGGTATGTCCTGAAAATTAATGAGTTCAAGACCTTTACAGTCTCACATGGGCCATCTTCTTCAGAAATAGTGTCCTTAATTAAATCAAACCTCTTTCACGAGGAGCTATATTGAGCCCAAAGGCAAGGAAGGCAGTCAGGCTGCCTGGTGCTGTACTGGCAAGTTGTGGGTCCACTGGGAAAAGGCTGCTGCAGCTCATCTGCATCCACCTGCAGGGCAGAGTGGGGTGAGGAGCCAGCCTGGATTCATTAATTACTGGCATGGAGTGGCAAGGAAACCAGCCCAAGTGTTGGCCACGGGAGTGGATAGCACCTCAGCAGCACAGCTAATTAATGGAGTGAAATGGGTGTTTGGGATGTGGTATAATGGAGTAGTGAGTCAGGCACAGCACCACATGTAGCTGATCCTATGGTTCCACCCTCCAGCATGCTCAGACCCCTCTTCAGGTCATCTTCTCTTGTGACCTGGCAAAACCTCAGTGGTCTTCTTCTGGGGAGAATAAATAACAGGGAGCAGGGTTAGCATAAGCCAGGTACACTTATCCCAGAGGCTCGGCATGTGGTCTGGCTGTGGAGGATTTGTCCTACAACTATTTCTCAAGCAGGAAGGAGATCCACATAGATGTCTGGGTTGGAGGGTCTAGGGAGCTTGAGGGGAGAACCTCTGCCAGAATACCTGGGTTGCTGTTATCTATCCCTCTATCACCACCACCAAGGAGATCTCTCTTCAGAATCTACCCAGGCACCTGTGCCTACCTCACCTTGGGAAGGAGCCTGGTGGGTTGGGAAGAGCCCTCTTTGGCTGTGGGGAGTCAAGATGCACTAGTTCCCATCTCGGCACTGCAGGAAACAAGGTGATGGCTGCACCTTTCACTCAGGTGCTGCACCTCGGCAGCAGCTGCACGTGTTTGAGCAGAGAAGCCAGCACCAAGGTGTTAAGGAAACTTTCCTGTCTGAGCGTTTGGCAGTGTGATGGCCAGAGTGCCTCCTGAATGGTCAGACAGGAAAGTTTCCCTAACAAAGGATGGACTGCTTGCATTGTGCACCTGAGTCCCCTGTGCTCATGAGGGGCTTAAGACTCCAGTTCTGGGCTCCGTAGAAAATATCTTGCAGGGGCTGCCTGGGAGAAACAAATGTCCCTGCGACTGCAGCCAAGCCAGAAAGCATTCCTGGAGCCGTGGGTCTGCGGGCCCGCACCCACGCTGCCCCGTCTGGGGCAGAGCCCGGCAGGTGGAAGCGGCCGCAGCGGGGCACAAGGAGCACACTGCCGCTGCTGGGGAAGCTCCATCGCTCCCGGGCAGAGGTGACCTGGGCGCAGGCTCTCCCTGGAAAGGTGACCACCGGCAGCTGGAGCCNGGTCCGGCCGGAGCCGCTCCCAGTGCGGGGTCCGGCGGCCGCGGCAGCGGCTCCGCACGGCG
Organism: Oxylabes madagascariensis; assembly: GCA_013400675.1. NCBI lineage: Eukaryota > Metazoa > Chordata > Aves > Passeriformes > Timaliidae > Oxylabes > Oxylabes madagascariensis. The sequence continues at coordinate 14,213 of VYZR01063012.1, forward strand.
GCTCAGGCGGCACCTGCGCTCCCGCACGGACACGGGTTTCAGCCGGGAGCAGGATGGGGAAATCACTGCTGTTGGGAGGGTCTTGAAAGTGACCTTTCAGTGGGGTTTGGGGGAGGGATGTCTGGAGGCAAGCTGCGCAGGAAGGGGGGAGTCAAGGGGCCTTCCAACAGTTGTGTGGTCAGCTCTCTTGCCCCAAGAGGACGGAGCAAGTGGTTTTGGCTAGTTTTGGGTTCGCCTGATTAATCAAATTCACAAAAGCCCTGCAGGGCACCCGAGGCTCTGAGATGTGCTAGATGAAGATGTCTTTACATTGAAATGAAACAGCTTTTCCTGCTGATAGAGAGCTGTTCTGCTTTTGCCTCAGCGCAACCCACCTGTACGTCCGTCTGTCCCTCTGGAGCTTGGGGGGTGAGGAGGGAAGGGCGCCCCAGGGCTCAACTCTGTGCAGGAATGCAAAGGGCATTGCAGGGGCGTGCTCTAAAGAAAAGGCCTTTTCCTCCACCTGGAAGATGTGAGCAGAGATGTGAGGAGCTGGCTGGGGGAAGATGTTTGCCGGCACGGGGAGGCAGCACTCAGCACAGCCCATTTTGCACCTGTCAAAACTAGCAGAGACGTACCCGTGAAAAGATGTGCCAGCCATTAATGACAGGGCACGTCCAAGCTGTCCAAGTGGAGAAACCACCTCCACAGGGTAACAGCCATCCCGGAGGAGCTTCCTGGCTCAGTGGCAGGTGGTGAGCTTGTGGAAGGGCTGGCATCCTGCATGGATTCAGTGGTACACATTGAAAAGCAGCGCCACGACTCAGGTCTTGCTGCTGCAAGTGGGGGATGAAGAGGGATAACAACGGCAAGACCTTTTGGATCACAGCTTGTGTTATTTATTAGAGCCCAGGGCTGAGACTTGCCTGAACAATTCTTTCTCATAGACCCAAAGGCATGATGAGACTTGGAGATCCCTCCTAGTATCATGCACATAGTAGATGAGCAGTTCCTCAGCATCCCAGTGGCAGGGAAAGGCAGAGGGACATCACAAAATGAGCAGGGAGTGTTTTGCTGGCAGCATGTTATTGCTGACCTGGATTCGCACTGATGACCTGGAAGGGTAAGATTAGCACAGTCAGCTTGTCCCAGGGCTGTGGGGGGATTAGAGAGAGGGAAAGGGTCATGCCTGTTACATACATAATTTTTCTCTGTTTAAATGGAAATACGTAGCACAAGTTGTCAGTTAAAAAAAAAATTATCCTGCATACTGAAATGTTGCCAAAGTTTACAGTCTTGGAGTGGTGGGCTTACAACAGTGGAGGCTCTGCCTAGAAAACCCAGTTACTAGATCTGTGAGAAGCAGTGATGCTTTTTGTATCTAAATGAAAGTTAAGAAAAAACATCTGTCCCATGTTGTAAAAGGAGGTTTGACCTCAATGAACCTGAAAACAAATAAACATGAAAATTCACTAAAGGTGAATTAAACAAACTGGGTATTTTAATCATTTTTTCAACAATTATGTTTTAAAATTGAGCAGCTTGGAACTGGATGATGTTCCTACTTGAACCAACAGCTCTCCCTGCTCCAATTAGTTCAAATAAGACTTGTTTCTCTGATCGGTTAAGGCCAGTACATTCTTCAGGCTTTATTAAACCCATGAACAGTAATGTCAGTCTGAAACCCAAGAGAGGGGAAAACATACCAACACCTTGCAGGCCATAAACAGGAACAAATTCAGCTTACTCTGTATCTCCCCGACAATTCAGCTGAGGCAGTTTATGAACTGAGAACATTAGCCCCAGTGAGGCAGGACTTTCCCAGATTAAATAACATGTCAGTCATTAAATAACTCATCTTTCCTGGTATTTTATGGAATAAACAGTGCCTGTTGCTTGCTAATAGCATCTGCTTTTATTTGAGTGGGATTGTGTTTTATAACAACCCTTCTGTTCAGTTTGCATGTTTGAAGTGACCCCAGCAAGCAATCACTCCATGGCTGATAGTAAATTCACTCCCAGAGCTTTAATGATGGTATTTACTGTAGGAGCTACCAGCTTTAGGGCTGTAGTGATTAGGGCGGGTTGATGGGACACAGGGCAGTTGGGTAATTGCTAGTGATGAGCCAGTGAACTCCCAGGTAATTGCACCTTACCTGGAGAGGTGTGCTGGCGTGAGTGGTGTTTTAAAGACAAAGCTGTGAGGAGGATAAAGGACAGTCATTGTCTCCACATGACAGCGCTGAATCACGAGCAGGAAATTATCCCTTCTCCTCACCAAGAAAAATAATGCTTGATCTGATTTTTTTCCTTTTGCTCTCTTAAAGAAACTATTGTCGTTGTAGGACTCGTGTGCCTGTCAAGTCTGTGCCCCTTCCTTCTCTTTATACCATTTAAACACTATTGAGAAGTAGAGATGCTCTGCTTGAGGACACCTACAAGTGTTGTGAAAATGGGCTTTGAGGGAAGGAAAGACAGACATGCTCACTGACTGACCCTGGGAAGGCCTGGCATAAACCAAACCTCAGCTAGGCACCAGAGAGGCCTGCCAACAGAGGGACCCTGGCAAAGCTCTCTCACCAGAATGCTTCAGCACAAGCTCAGATTTCCTCCATAGATGGGAGGTCCAAGCAATCCTGGTTCCTAGGACAGCAGACATCATTAATAATGTTATCAAAGAGAGACAGTAATTTTACTTTTAATGAATGTGGGATCTACATAAGTTGGTGCGGTCACTTGCTAGAGCCCCATTGGCCCTTGGGCAAGATTTCTCAAGTCCCAGGCATTTCCATTTATGTTTGGGCTCCTCAGGACATTACTCAGCCTGCATGCATGTGGATTTGGTAGTCCTCACCTGGCCCCAGTGTTTGAGGCTGTCTCCAGTGCTGCTTCAGGCTCCCCAACGCCTGCGGTCTCCAGCCTTGGCACTTTGTGTTTGTTTGCCCTGCATATCCAGCAGTGGAGAAGCCAAAATTGCTTTGCCCTCCCTGCTCATGAAGCAGAGGGCTGGAGACATGATCCCTGTAATTTCCAGCCTCTCCTACCCCAGAAAGGAATAATCCCCAAAGCAATGGTGACACTAGAGTCTTCTAATGCCTCTTGAGTCTTCATCAGCAGGTCCTGTAGGGCTTTGGGAAAGATGCTGTGTGCCTCACGTCTGGTTTAGATGTGGGAGGGTTGAAGCAAAGCAAGGGGCAGAGCCCTGACACACAATGACAGGAATAGAGCAAATGGCAGGTTTAGGTAGGGGCAAAGGGACTGATAGAGCAAAGGAGCTGCCGGTGGTGCTCTCACCCCAGGGAGGTGTCCTTGGTGGGTCTGGGACCAAGAAAGCTCTGGTTAGGTGGCTCTTTATCTGCTAGAACCTTTTCATTTTGCCTCGTGATTAAAAGACAAAGATGGCGAGTGTGTCTCTTCTCTCTCTTAATGAACTTTCCTCTCCCTCTGTAGCAAGAGAGAAAGATTGCAGCAAAACAAAGTCCAGTACAAGATTGTTCCACTGATGGGAAGAAAATGAGTAGTTTGTGGACCCAGAACCTCCCAGGAGAGGGGCTGCTCTTGGTCCAACAATGATTTAAGGGGCTTAGCAAGTCAGAGGTGCTGAGAATAAAGCTGTGGCAGAGTTATCAATGTATTAAGAATTTTGGAGCAGGTATTTCCAGGTACAGGCTGATAGAAATGGTAGTGCTGGTCCAGATTGCTGAAGCTCCATTGACATGCCTGGGGCTACTCTACTGTTATGGCTAGTAATGGGAAAAGGAGTTTAAGCTGTTCTCATTCCGCAGCCTGATCTAAGCACTTGCTGCTCCACCTTCTTTGTTGGCACATGCATTTCTACAACTGCTTGATGCAGAGGCATTGGTTCGGCAGAAAAAAAATCAAACATTTTCTCCTCTAGAGGTGGACAGTCCTTGATCCAGTCGTACTCTCTGCACCAAGAGTAGTGCAGGCACAGTGAAGAGGGGAATGCAGGCTGTCAGTCCATCACTGCCTGCTTTAACCAAGATACAGCTTGGAGGAATGGAGGAATTCTTTCCTTTCTCTTACATGTGGTGCTCTTAAGGGAAACATGTGCTGATCATGGGTTTACAAGCCACTGCCAGATGTTTGAAATTACGTAGTTTAATTGTTGGTGTAAGACCACTCACTCCAGTGGGTGTGACCTAAAGGAAATCCCTTAAAACCTGCTCTCTGGTACCAAGATGAGCACCAGGATTCACAGTACCAGTTTTGAACCTGAAAGTAGTGAGGTACCAGCAAAGATCAGAGCATGAGATTCAGAGGCAGGAACTGCTGAGCGATGATCCTGGATCTACTGCCAGCTCTTTTTGCTCTGGGGCAATTTATTTAGCTTTACTTTTCCCTGATCCCCTTCCATCCCCTGTCCTCTCACATGAGAGTTGGGAAGAAGCATGCAAAACACCTGCTGAAGTGCTTTGAAGACAGAAAACAGAACGCACAAATGGTAAGTTGTATGGGCAATATAAACAATCCCAGCTATATGTTTCCCAGGCTAAATGAGGAAGGAGGAGGGGTTAACTGGTGGGTGTCACCCATGTCCTAATTACAAGGCTTGTCTCTGGATCCCTTTGGTGTGAAGCATCCTCTTGGCTGAAAAACAGCTGATATAGTCACACCTGAGCAGAGGTAGGGGAGGAAAAACTTGTCACACAAGTGAACCAGGGTGGGTGGAAATTTCCTTTGGGAGGAAGAGGGTAAGTGGCGGTACCAGCAGTGGCTTGGAGATGGCCTTCTGGACCATCTCCGGACCTACTGGTCCTACTGTACCTCTTCTTTCTTGTCTGGTGGGTTTTTCCAGGTGGTTTCTCTATGGCCTTGAGGGTCCTATGAGATCTAGGAACACCTTCCTGTAGCTGCCATTAGACCCTGTTTATCCTTTCTGACACCTGATTCAGGGGGATAACTTCTGGCATTTTAGTAGTCTCTTTGTCCCACATCAGTTCGCCAACTCAAAAAGCAGCACAGCCCCAAGGCTTAAGATTGAATAAGTAAGTTGTGAGTGTGCTTTGCTTTCTGAACCTTTTCTGAACCTTTCCAGCGTTTCAGGGTCACATCTCTAACATGTTTTTGCAACAGTGGGAGTTCAAACCTGATGGTTCATGTGTATGTGCTAAAAGAAGTGAGAGATCCACACAAACAGCTACTGTTGAGGAGACAAGAAACACAGCAGATGCCATGAGGGCTGATAGACCTTCCAAGCTTAGCCCCAGACAGGTGTCTTGAGCCTCTTCCACAATGCCTGTGGTTCCCTCCTTACAGCTGCTTTTTGCATTTTATTTGTGGTTATGACCTTGCCCTAAATCTAGGTTATTCTTGCAAGTGTAGGACACTCTGAAGACCACCTAGAATAGGTTTGCAGGTCCAGCCCCTTGTTTTGGCCAAGTGATTTCTTCATGATCAACGAAGTGCAGATTTAGCAGCCTGGGACCAGGGAAAACGATTACAATTCATACCTCTGCCTTTGATGCTTTGTAGCGTGGGCAAAAGTCAATCCAGTGAGGATCAGTTGCATGAGGACATATAAGTGCCTAAAGATGCAGGTTGATATCTGCATGCTGTTTATTTTGCATTTAAGCTGCATCTGGGAGTTTTGTTTCATGTTTGGGAAATAGGAAGTATTTTTTGTCTCTCATTACTATTCTCCAGCCTGAAAGCTGCTGGGGTAGGAGATGCCCCCATCCATGTGCAAGTGCATGCTGCAGGCCCTGATCTCAGCTGGAGACCTGTGTTGAGCCACACTAAGCCAGCCCTGGAGCCGAGCAGCCGAGATGTTCTTTAAGCCCTGCAGAGCTGCACGTAGTGGAGGGTATTTTTTTCCCCAATGAGCATTTGATTCCCGGAGTACTCTGGGAAAAGGGACATATCTGCACCACCTGGGTGTTCCTACATCACTTGCTGGGGCCGAGCAGCACCTGCTTACCACTGGTGCTTTGCCTTGGAAGCCCCTGAGGGCTGCTGAATGTATCTGCTGCCTGGCTTCCCTCTTAGTTAGTCTGCATGTAACAGCCTGGGAGATTATTGCCCCCACCCGTTCAGCTTGCCAGACAGATGTTAAGAGATTGTGATGGATGTATCTGCTTTCAGATTAAAAAGCAGTTTAAAACGCATCCCCTGCCAGCTGTGGCCCTCTGCCTCGTTAGCTTTCAGGTGCTTTCTGGAAGTAATCCTTTTTTTTTTTTCTTTTTTAATATCTCAGCCGTATCCTTTCCCTTTTTTGTGCTGTTCTCTGCCTGGCAAAGCCCCAGCAGCAGCCCCCGGGCAACATGGCACGTGTAGTGGAAACGACTTTGGCTGACTGGGATGCTTTTGCAGGGAGTCCAGGTGCTGTACACAGTACAGTGGGGAGGAGGAGACGCCTCCGGATGGAAGTTAGGGATCGCTTCCTCCTTCCCTTTTTCTCCTGAACCCAGCAATTCAGTGGTTGTGTCAGCACAACTTGATAGCATGGGGATAGAGAGAAGCTGGAGCCTCCACAGCACAAAGCAAAAGCCTCAGTTTGCTCTCAGTTGCCTGTTGCAGGAAATTCTGTCTCCTGGTGATAAAGGGAGAAAAGGAGCTGCATGGGGAGGATACCACAGGCCAACTCCTTCAGGGGGAGAGTGGATGCTTTCTTTTCTGCATTGGACATTTGTATAACAACTTTTGCTGCCCTGGTATCTCTGCATGGACAATCTTGCCCTTAGCATGGGTTTTCCTGGTTTTACCCAGGGACATTGAGATCTAGTCATCCCCATGCTGCCTTTCCAGGGCAGAGCCTGTAACAGCATGGGCTGTGGTGCAGGTCTCATTCCTTTCCTCAGTTTGCCCTGCAACAGTGGCAGGATGTGCTGGTCACTGCAGTCAGATTAAAGGCTGGTAAGCTGTCCTTTTGCCGAGGTAGATTTAAAGGTCTAAGGGCAGCAGTGCTCAAAAAAATACTTCCTCTCTTGGTAGGAGACATAGGTGAGAAATTCTGTCTTGGTTCTCATACTGTTGGGACAGGGATGCTGGGATGGCAGCCTTAGTGGGAGATGGCTCTGCCTGCATTAGTCATAGTGGTGGAGGGGAAACCCATAACATAAAAATATCAATTATATGTGTTCAATAGATAGATAAACATTACTTCTACCAGCACTGTAAATCAGGCCTATCTCCCTACCTCCTCCCATATTTTACCAGCCTAATCTGGAATTTTCTGTGCAATACTTATTTTTCATTACTAAGTCTTGAAGGAATTGCATTTTCAAGCAGCCAGTGACTTCTTTTTTCTAAAAAAACTTTGTTTTCCCCTGAAGTCAGCTCAGAGCACCTGTCTCTTGGAAAACCAGGCCCCTTTAAGATGTCTCGGGCTGCTTTGAATCACTAATTGCTTCTGAATAGGCAGGCCAAATGTTTTATCACTTCAAACTCCCATAGCAATGCAAATCTATACAGCTGAGAAGCCTCTTTCCATGCATGGGGGTGATGGGTAAAGATAAGGATTAAAAATAGAAACAAATTCAGCCCAGGGGTCCTCTTTGTTCCTCTCTGCCCTCGGTGGGGTTGCCAGGGCTACATTTGTTCCCCTGCATCGTTTTTGGATGAGATCCAGTGCCCCTTGAATGCAGAGTTGAGAGGTACAGTGGCGGCAGAGGGCTGGATGAGGTCCTAGGTACATACATATTTCATTGCCCATGCCAGGCTCTGTATTGTTTTCTCTCTCTGGTTTCACAAAGGTGGTGTTTTCTAAAACTCTCACTTGTTGAGGGCGACACAGTCCAGGCTTCATCCTGTCTAAGGTTTCTGGCTTTTCAGTTGTTTCCCACCCTGAATGGCAGCCAGGCATACTTCCCATGCCTGAGGGGAAAAGGGGGGTGCTGGGTAGGACAACAGACTCGCCAGAGTGCTGTTCGGAGGGGACTACATGTCCTGTGACATGTGCCCCTCGGGGCTGCTGTGTGTGTGTTTTGGGCTCAGCTGGCTCACACGCTGCAGGAGATGAGCAGCACTTTGCAAAGCCTCACTGGTACAGGGCTGGCCTGACTTCTTTAAGTAACCCACAGCCTGAAGGCAAATATTGACTACTAAGAGATGAAAAATCTCGGTGAGCAAGGGCAGTCTAAATCCTCCTTTTTGCTTAGGTCACCTGTTATTAGAGCTGCCTGCTGTGTGCTGAGTATGGCTGTGCTCAAAAATTGCCAAGAGCTCAGCATTATGGAAGCAAAAGCCAATTTACTGACTTTCCAATAGAAAGGAAGATACATGCTGAATGTGCATCTGTTGGATGATATTTCTGTTTCAGGCATGCCACTAACATACAAATGGAAAACCGGCTTTGCATGATTTATGTAGTTACTAGGAAAACCTGGGTTAAGCAATACTTTGCAGAGTGTTGGGCACTATTTATTCTTAGCAGAGAAGGTTATGAAATCTATTTTCTCTTTATCTCCCCAAATGAATTCCAGTTGACATTACCTATCCTACTCAAGTACTCTGGACATGCCGAGCAGGTAAATATCCTGACAAATCACATCTTCATGTAAAATCAATAGCTAATAAGAAATCAGTTCCTTGAAGATGATAGATGATAGATGATTTATCGGTAAATTAAAGACTGCAAAATTTTTTCAAAGAGGAAAACAACAAAATCTCAGTTCTTCTTTGTTTAGGTATTCTTTGTGTGTTTCAGGTGCATATAGGACCCAGTTAGGACTTGATCAACTAAGGATAACTATTGTTATCTTCATTGTACTTTTAAAAGAGACAGACAGCTGCTTTCCCACCAGACTGGGATTTCCAGGGAGGCACAGAGGAACTGGAATGATTTTAGGCCTTCAATCCTCTTCTCCAAAGACCTTTGACTCAACAGGAGTGAAACTCAGACTTAAATCCTGCAGAGGTTTAAGTCTTCAGTGTTTGGGTTCCAGCCCAGGGGTAATTATCTTACTGAACTGGGGTCTTCATACATAACCCTGGTCTTCCTGGCAGGGATAACAAGAAAGGTTTTGAGTATAAAAAGGACAATTGGAAACTAGAAAGCTTGCTTGTACTTTACGAGCTTCCATGTAGAGGTGGCCTTGGATGTCCAAGTCAGCATCAAAAGCAATCCAGGCTTGGGACTCTCCTTATTTCTGCCCAAGGTTCCCCACTTGGGTACCAGCAAGGCACAGAGCTGGTGCAAGACCGTGCTCTGCTCTGACACCTGGCACCAGCAGAGTGAGATGTGGGAGAGAACCTCCAGTGCTGGTGGTGTGAGAGGGCTGTGAGGCTGAAGATGTGGGGCTGGCTGTGTAATGGGGGGGATTCTGAGAGCACAACCTGGCAGGTGGCTTCTGAGGCATGGTGTTGGAAAAGCAATTAGGGGCCAATGGGAATAGCACAGGTAGAGAGCAGGAAAAGGTGTCCTAAAGGGTAGAAGCTGTGCCAGGCTCAGTTGCCCTTCCAGCTCGAAACTGGGAGCCCAGGCAGGGAAGGAGGGGGAAAAGCTGGAGCAAGAACCAGAAAAACCTGCTCACACCGGCCCGGGATTCACATTACTCACAGTGCTTTAAAACAGGTCAGGTTCGCTTTGGTTCCCAATCAAGGATGACCAAACTGCCTAAGGACTGTTTTCAGCTCAGCTTAGAGCAGTTCCGAGCTCCCGTGTGCTGCTCACTGTGTCACTGCCCCCGTGCCCTCCTACCCATCACCAGTGCAAGGCCTTTCCTGGGATTTGAGCCTTTCTAAGTAAAGGCTGGGCTAGAGGCATGCACAAGGACATTTCCCAGCTCACCTGAGGGGTGGTAACCATGAGCGGTGGGATCACATCTAGGCACTCTCACCTCCTGACCTGCCACAAGCTCTGGAGCTCACACAGCAAGTTTGCTGCTTGAAGACTGTGTCTAGGGATGCTCCCCATTGCAAAGGAAGAGTGGTCTGCCTCCCACAGGTGCTATCAGAGGTGAGAAGCTCATGGCAGTGGTGCAAGCTGTCCTCCTGCAGGTCTCATCCACAAGCACCAGGGTCAGCCTGGCATGATTTATCAGGTTGTTATAGTCAACTTCAACTGGGTGTGAGTAGCAAAGGTGAAACCACGTTTTTGTTGGGAAGAAGGAGGAGAAAAGGAGCTAACAGAGTTAGAAATCAGATTGTCAGAGGCTAATGGCTGTGTCTGCTTATTAGGCAGCAACAACAGTAATTTACCTTTGAATGCAATAGTTCATCATAATACTTCCCACCTACCTCATGAACCCTTGCTGCTTGTCTCACCCCTCTTGTTCAGGGATCTGAAAGCATTTCATAAACATTAATTAATTATTCCTCCACACCCCTGGAAGCAAAGTAAACATTATCCCAATTTTGCAGCTCGAGAAGCTGAACTCACCTAAAGAGATAATAAATGAGCAGGGGTCAGGAGCCCAGAGCACAGGCCCCTATCCCAGCTTTGACCAGAAGCACCTTCCTGCAGAGTGCTCTGCAATATGGGCACTGGGGGCGTGATCCAGGGTAGTTCAGTCCTTCATCCATGCACGTTCCTGTATTTGCCATTTTCAGATGGCAGGAGAGGTATAAAAAGCGTGAGTGTTGCTTCTGCCTTGGAGATGTCTCCCACTCATCACTATCTCATCACCTTCAAGCCTCCACCATAGGGACCAGGCACCTGCCATTATTCACAGTAGGACTCTCCCTTTTTTAAATGACTACATTAATGACCCTAATCTGTCGGTGTGAATGTGGTCATTAATCCCACAACTCTAGGGACGAGTAGTTCAGAGACGTTTCCTCTCCTGCCTTCTCTCACCTCACTTTGCATCCTAACCTAATGCTTCAGCACTGAAATGAGCTGGTGAGACCTGTGCTAAAGCAGAAGGCACTGCCCCAGCCCTGGCTTGAAAATCGGGCTGCTGTGAGTAAATACCCAGGATACAACAGTTACAAATCAGGCCATCTCTCTCCAATGTCTCAGCTGAGGGATGTGATGTGTGAGTGACATCCTGAAACAAGATGTTTGACGTTAAACCTGTGCTCAAGTGCCTTGATGGATCTTGGCCCTTGAGGAAGAGAGAGCCCGTCACCCTGGATGCGGTGACAAAGACGTAAATTGAGGGGAGGATATCCCCTGCAAATAATGAGCCTTGGCGGTGGAGGAGAGGATGAGATACCGAAGGTGTGTGCCAGGCCAGCCTGTTGGGAAGGGGAATTTTTTTCTTTCCCTGAAACCAGCAGTTGACTTTTCGAAGCCGAATGGGTTCCAGCATCAGAGCAGGAGAAGGGTCATGTTTCATAGACAAGTCATGGTGGATTAAATGTAAATGAATCTGCAGTGTGATGGACAAATGGGATCAGTGCCGGGAACCCCCAGCTCCTGGTGGGGGATGGATTAGTAATGGGTATGGTGCGTTTGCATGCAGGGAGGGAGTGAATGGCAAGGCAGGGAGGTTTCCAGCATTGCCCTGCCTGTAGCACTGAACGAAAGAGACATCTCCGGGCTCAAAAAAGAGAGGTCAAGCCTAGATAAACACCAGCTTGGTCCCCCATCAGAGAATCATTGAGGCATGAAGAAAAACTTTAACAGCTGCAATGCTGCTTTTGAACCTCCTAGTAAAAGGGAGGGTCAGGAGGTCAAAACTTTCAATGCCTCTGGGAAGAAGAGGACTTTTCCCCACAAGCCTTTGAAAAACCGAACTAAATTAGCATGACCACACTGCTAAATGCTTGGGAAACCCGAACGGCTCAGGTCACAGGCTAGCCGAGCAGCAGAATGGCAAAGAGCTGTTGCATTCCCATACTCAACAGCCATAATTAATGAGGCTATTTCCTAGGCGAAAAGCAGGTCTTCTGCCCAGCACCTGGACGGGAAACAAAACCTTGCAGGATTTGCCCTGGGCGTCTTTTGTTCTCCTGATACAGTTGTCTTTTCCCCTTTCTGTTTCTCCCATCCATTTTCTCTCTCTCACTTCCATCCACCATTGTTTCAGCTGTTCTGTCCTCCCCTGCTCCCAATGTCACACAGCTAACTTGCTGTTTGAAGTGAAGAATGGCAATGAAGTTGTAATGATCCAGCCATGCTCTCCCCCGGGGGTTGCTGAATGGGAATGCAACTAAAATCCAATCCAACCAAATCACATTTTCCCCTACTTTTTGTTGCAAAAGGGTGATGTGAGAGCCCTCCTTCTCACTTTGAGTTATTCACTTCCACTTTGAAAGCAGATTTTGCTTGTTTGGACCTTTTTCAAGAGCCATTCTAGCAAAGACCAAGCAATGCAGGCTTCTGGAGGATGTAGAGACCTGGAATTTTTGGCTCTGACTCTATCATGGGTTTTATATTCATCTGGTACCATGAGTGTGCTGGGCACTACTTTTCATGAGACCCTTTGCAGGTCTCCCTTCACAGCTCCCTTCACAGCTCCCGCCACCAGAGGTGTGGAAAGCAGAGAGGCACGTGCAGACCTTGCAGTGGCTATCAATGCTTTTGGGAAAGGGCTGTGTGCCTACACAGGGCAATCCAAAAGACATCAGACCAGTGTAGCCAAAAAGTTTACTGATTCGGACTGCAATCTTGCAGGCTGCTGGTCAGCATCCCCATTCCTTGCAGCCACAGAAGACAAGTGCTCAGCANAGAGGTGTGGAAAGCAGAGAGGCACGTGCAGACCTTGCAGTGGCTATCAATGCTTTTGGGAAAGGGCTGTGTGCCTACACAGGGCAATCCAAAAGACATCAGACCAGTGTAGCCAAAAAGTTTACTGATTCGGACTGCAATCTTGCAGGCTGCTGGTCAGCATCCCCATTCCTTGCAGCCACAGAAGACAAGTGCTCAGCAACTTTTCCAGGCTTGCTGCAGAAGTGGAAGGAATGCTCCCTCAAATAAAGCAGGAGGACAGGAAATACATCACACTTCAGAGGCCAGAAGGCCTGCACTTGAAGGAGAACAGCTCATCTACCCACCAGACCAAGGTGTCTCCTTCCTGCAAGCCCTAGCCCCAGCGAGGTTGTGGGTGAAAATGAGGGGGTACAGTCTGTAGTACCTTGGCAGTCAGCTGCAGGGCTGTGCAGTGCCAAGCCCCAATTTGGCTTTCCTGTGATGCTGCAGGATCTTTTCTTTCTCATGTCTCTTGTTGTCCTAGAAACAGAGGAAAAAATTCTTCCAGAGAAACCCTTTTATTATACTTGATGCAGTATCTTCTGTCTCTCACCAAAATGGTGTATAGTCACAAAATAAAATCCTTGCCAGAAAATACATGTGAGTTCAAAATCTTCCAAAGAGACCCGGAAAAACTTAATACCCTCCAAATTTTCCAAAAGCCCTAAGAGTACTGAAAGGGTCAATGGGCAGTTTGTAACACTGCTACAAATGTGTTGGGCAACAGAAGGCAATACTCTTGTGTGTACATATATATATATTT
>VYZR01063013.1:0-19159 GCA_013400675.1 Oxylabes madagascariensis
CTTCCAACCCAGGCCATTTTGTGATATACCAGAACCAAAATTGATTACAAATATTTCCTTCCTTATTTACTTATACATAAAATTCCCACATTTTCAACTCACAAACTGTTGTTTTCATTTACTTTCTATTTAAAACAATTTATTGGGCCACTTGCTTCATGTGAATCTCAGAAATTGCTAATGACGTTAAAAACCAAAATTATCCTGTACTCATCTCTTAAATTGCAACCTTTCAAGCCAGTCCTAAAATAAAATGCTATTCCCTTTTATTTTAACAAGAAATTTTAAAAGATCTAGTGAGTTTCAAATGGCTTGTCAGGGTGTCAAAAGATAACCAGTTTCCCAAAATTGAAAGCAGATTATATTTAAAGTTGTTGCATATATATACATTTCTGCCAATTAAGGGAAGCTGGCTTTCAGACTTCTTTTATAAAGGGAAAGCACCCTGGGGTGGTTCTTTTAGCTGGATTCAAAGGGCAAGAGGGCACTCTAGCCTGGCCTCAATATGCAGGTACGGCATTGTGTGTGCACATCAGCAGTTCCAAGGGGATCCAGCACCATCTTCCCGTTTTCAACACTGAACACAGGTAACACAGCCACTTTGTAAGAAGTTAAAGTAACACAGTGGAGAAGAGTCCAACTATGAGACTCAGATTTTAAAGCTGGTACGAATTCTTGCATGAGTATGTTTTTCCAATACAACCTTTGATCTTCATTAGATATTAGAAGGGAAAGAAAATAAAACAGAGTTGAGAAAAGAAGAGGCAACAGTAGCCATCCTATGATCTTGTCAATAAAGCACTAAGAATTCAATTAAATGTAATGGAACAAAGCCCATTTTAGAAATGGTCAGATTCCAGTCCATCAAAGGAAAATTCCCATTTCCTAGTCTCTTTCACCCATGCCCACAGGCTGTGACAGCACTTTCAGGCAGCACTATTAACCCTGCTCCCAGCGCGGAACATGATGACCATGGACAGAACTTGCTCCACACCACCACTGACAGGAGGGCATAGCAGCAGGCAGGACAGGCCAGCCAGGACACATGGGCACTGCTGCTCCTCTGCCAAGCCAGGCATTTGTGCCCACACATCACCCCATACCCTTCAGCACTTCACTTCGAAGCTGGCCCCAGGCTGCTTTGCCAGCCGTGCCAGGGACACACCAGTGCCACCAGGCCATTCCCTCCTGCTCACAGTACCCCACCAGACTCCCCCAGAAGTTGCCATTCCCCACCAAATGAAAGCAAGCAGGAAATCAGAGTTTCAAGTCTCTACCGCTCTGGATACTGAAGTCCTATCTCACCAATAATGCCACCTTCAACACCCACCAGCAGTGTCACAGCGGGCTAGCCTGGCTTTCTGCTCCAAAGGATGAGGCCCCACACCAACTTTTGCCATATCAACACAGGAGTTGATACTTATGGCAACAAAAGCTTCTGATAATCCCTAATCTTGTCTTCAATTAAATCATATACTGCCTACAATACTCCTACAGTTTGCCAAGAGCCACCTCAGAGCTCCCTCAGGTTATGGCTTTTCAAAGTGGCACACTCCTAAAGCTTTGTTGCAGGAAACCAACTGAACTCATTGTACCTTTCTAAGAAATTTGGCTAACTGGTCACAATAGAATTTTGAAGTTGAATTTTCCAAGAATAATTCAGTATTTAACTTCAAGATGTTCCACAACTGGCCTCCTCCTGCTCCTTGGAAATCCTTAAGCCAGACATCCTCAGTGATGAACAGTTGAAAAAACTGTTCTCCCCTTTCATAATTCATCTCACTCTTCAGTTTTGAAGAACCCTTCACTTAGAAGCATGAAGCAGGACACTGAGCTGAATCAGTTGGCTCATTCCCCTGCATTTGCAACCTGAGCCATCAAAGCATTCATCCCTTCTCTTACCTCAAACCCTATACACAGGCTTAGGCTTTTTAATGTTAAGCTTTAATTTTTGGTTTGTTATGTAAAATTGCTATAGAAGACACATAACAGAAGAGCACAGTGAATTCCCTGGATCCCCACGCTCACATACAGAGACAGAGAGCTGTAGCCATCAACATTCCAGGGAATCAGGAACAGCCTTGCCAGTCTGACCCCAAAGAAATTTCCTTCTTGAGCCCAGTTTGGAAGGTGCCTCAGTGCCAAGCACCCGGGTAAGGGACTGGTTCAAGTTCCAAAACACCTCCCAACAGCACCAGAGGAGCTGAGCACTCCAACACACAGTGAGACTCCACAGGGAGCTTGCAGTAGGGAGCTGGGCAGGACCAGTGTTGCACCTTCTGCTACCCAACAAATCTCTGATGGCTGAAATGCCTGCAACAAATACTACAACAATGCTGAAATTCAAGATGTTCACATCAAATGCCTTTCCGATGCCAAGTCTTTTCTATAACCACAGCAGGATCTATTCTGAAAAACACTTTGATTCCTTATCTCCACTTTTCTGCTCAAAACCTTAAAAAGTCTCATTACTTTATAAGAAATCAAAAGTCCAAAGCTTTAAAGGGCCAGGAATCTTGTAGGATATTTCATTAACTTGCTTGCTGTAATTTATTCTTCCATTGTAAAAAACAGGAAGACTTTGAAGATCCACTTACATTGATTTAATAGGCAACCATGCTATTATTCATTCAAAATAGCTCTTTTCAGTTCTTTGTTTTTACCCCCAACAAATGGGATTTTATGAACAAGCATGCTCACTAAAATCATGTACTCTCTCAATCTTCTTCTTGCTAGGCTAAAAAAAAAATTTAATTTTCTCTGATGAGACAAGTTATCTATTGTCCTAATCATCTTCATAATCCCTGTCTACATTCATTCATCTTTTTTTATTATGGTAACTAAACCACTCCCTACTCTAAATAGAGGTATTATTAATGCTATTTTCCTGTCCTCCACTGAAGATTAATTGTGCTCTATATCTTTAATCCCACTGCTGCTGCCAGCTCATGATCACCCTGCTGCTGACCACGACACCCAGATTCTCCTCTCCACTCCTGCTCCTGTTGCAAAAGGCAGGTGAAAGCACCAACACCAGGAAGACTTCCTGAGCACATGCACATCACACTTTCCTTGTTTCTCCAGTTCATGAGTTCAACTGGTCTGACACAATACCGGCAGGGTTCTGAGGTGCACAGAGTATACATAACCACGTACATTGGGAGGTTGTATCTCCCTGCTGTTACTAGCACTGCTAAGAACAGCAATCCTCCTGGGCACTGGCAGCAATAACTCCTCCCTCTGTTCTAGCTCATTTTTCACCACTTGCTTCTCATTTCCTCAAAGGCTGGTTTAATTTTTAATTTCCTCACCAAAAGCTGCTCTGCTAAACCTGGCCAAACACTGGCACAGCTTTGACCCCTGGTTGTGTTGCAACTGTGTGCTCACAGAGGATGGTGGGCACCTCTTGTGTCCTGAAGATTCACTGCAGTCTGACCAACCACTAGCCTGAGCAAACAGGAACAGCCCCCCCTTTTACATCAGAATCCACACAAGCTGCAAGCAAAAAGGGAGAAAGAAGTGAAGCAACTTTAAAGTGGGAAGTTATTTCACTCAAGGACCTCTCAGTTACGAGCTTCACCTCCTCTGTGTCAAAGCCAACAGAGCAGGGAGGTTTTGGCATCAAGCCTATGTGTAGTCTCAGAACCAAGAAGGAGCCAAGAAACATGGGAAAGGGTTACCTGGAAGGGTTTTTTATCAGTTTCTCCTTTCCACCAGCTTCTTACTGCAATATTCAGCTACAAATCCAGCTCAGGGAAGTTCTCAGTCCTGAGGGCTGAGCAGTGTTTCCTCTCTCACCAGCATGACTGAAGTGTTTGGAGGTACCCACAGATAAGCTCTGACTCTCAACTGAGTAGAAGCTGGGCATCAACAATTAAAGCTTGGAGTCAAAGGAGGCTCTCTTGCTCTTTGTTGTTGTTAAATTAAGCCAACTCAATTAGCCCCTTATATTGCAGCCTTCTTACCTTGATCTTTCTTTGGTCTGTCAACCAGGCTCATCCAGAACTTAGAACCATTTTCAACTAATATTTCACCACTCTGCAACTTCAGCTACAAACAAGTAATTAATGCTAATGAGTCTTCCCTTTTTTGCAGCAGCAGCCGTCACCATTAATACCAGTTGACTGGGTTTCACTGAAGCATAGAAAAGACTCATGACTGGAAGAATGATAAATGATTTATGAGCAACAATATTTACTAGTGCATATTTTAGAGTAAGTTAGCTCCATAGGCTTTTCTTGCAGGTCTGCTCCAAGAAAGTAAAAAAGAAAATGATAAAAATCAACACTAGATGTGAGGAAGGAAGCCGGAATATTTAATCAAGGCCTTCACATTCTTTTGGTGCTGTTTACATTTCACATATTCAAGAAACATGTCTCTGTCGAGTCAACACTTGGATCTTCCTCCTACAATGCTGGTCTGTATACAGTCAGATATTGAAGAAGTTATTGATATATTTGAGATGTAGTCCCATAAAATACATAGCTGCAGAGAGCACATTTACTTTTGAGCCTAAACTGTTTTTAAATGCTCTTCAAAGAATCAGCCTTTCTGCTTCTCTTTTTAATCTCTACTTGGGCCATCCAATTTCCAGACCTATCCCGTTACATTACTGCACAGGGATGCCAGCCAGGCAAGCTGAGAACCCACAAGCTGAGAGGTGCAGTCATTAGAAAGAGCAGCAAAGGGAAATGGGAATGGTTCTACTTGCTCTGAAGAGCCATAGTTTCAGAAGCCACCAGATCCACTCTTACCTTGCTTGCGAACATCTTCCACAGCTGCCACCAGCTCCTCCTTCAGGAACTGGTTCTCCTTTGCAATTTTGTCGCCTTTCTCCAGGAAATTCTCTGTTGCTTGTTCAACTGAAGCAGCCAAGACATGGGCCTTTTTAGAACGGCCTCGCTTTTTATTGGAGGGACCCTTGTTGCTGCTGTTAACCAGTGTTGTTACCTAAAGGCACAGATGGAAGGGAAGAAATCCAACATCAAATTTGATGTTTATTCATTTGATAGTAAGGCCATGTGTATTTTTTTTTCTAGACAAGAGTATTGCTAATACCTGCACTATTGCTAGCTCCGAAAGTTAACCTGAGTGTTTTTCATATCTAAACACTACCATGCTTCTAGATTCTTTAGATGAGCAAAATAAATGCAGTTTAACAGCTCAAAGACTTCTCTCATCAGCAGCACACCTCAAAAGTTGATTTTAAGAATGTGTCCTAGGTTACAATGCAAGATGTGCCCAAAGTATNGGAGATCTATTTGTATTTTTGATAAACTGCAGTCTCAGTAACAGGCCAGAGCTCTTTGGCACCACATAAAAGAAACCAAGGTGGGGATAATTAGTTTGGGATAATTCTCCAGTCATAAGAGACCCCAGACAAGGTTGAAGTCTGTGCCAGTAGAAATGTAGAGACACAGTATTTTTTCAGTCCAAAACAGTGCTGTAGCAAAGGGGCTGAATGCAGACCAAAGGACTTGATAGAGCTCATTATTTCCCTAAAAAAAAAAACCCCAACTGAACTCTCACAATCATCCTGCAATCAACAAATATTTCCAAGCTCTGTGTCTTAGACTGAAACCCTGCTGGGAGCAGAGTCATCACCAGAGACCAGGAGACCCCCAGGTATTCCCTGAGCTCAGGATCAGGATCCATCCCCTTCCATCCAACACAAGCACATCACAAAATCCACACACATTTCTCCATCTGCCTTATTCTTTCCTCTCCTTCTTGGAAAGCCTCAGAAAATGTACACAAAGCTACTTCAGAGGGACATTAAATTACAATACTAAAAAAATTACTACTCTGAAAAGTCCAAGGACTGCTGACATAAAGGTCCTCAGAGCTGAATCCATCTTCCCAGCTGGCTGATGCAGAGAGGGAAAGCCATCAGTTAGGAATATTGCAGTTGGTTAATGGGGAGCATTTGTACTGGGTAGTCTCAGGTCATCGTGTTCTACAAATACAGAACAAGTTGCAACAAGGCAATTTGCTCCAGTTCCCTCTCTGTATTTTGTCAGTCACATCATTCAGAAAACTGGGGATTGCCAGTACAGCCTGTTGTGCTTATTCCTTGAGGAGTAAGTTACAGACACTGCATTTGATGAAAAGGGTCCTGTGAATAAGTTTGCTCGGTTGAGTTTGGCAAATTAGGACAATTTCTCTTAAGCAAAGACTCCATCAGTAACTTCAGCTAAAAGGCCTCATCATCCAACTGCCCACCTGAGGATCCAGAGGGAACAAGTGGCAGGTACAGACAGCAGCTTGGTGACTAAAGGGAATAATACTGGAAACAAAACTCGATCATTCCCATCTGTACTCAGCAGGAATTGTGTCCAGCTCATTCTGTCATTTCACATTCCAGGAAAACAATGCTGAAGATAAGTGAACTGTCTCCTGTGTACCTTCTCTTCCAGACCTCCTAGAAAGTCCCTTCCAAGAATTTTCAAAACACCCAATACACACAGCTCCCATTTACAAGACTTACTCCAGCCTTCCTGTGCTCGCTCTTCAGTGCTTTCCACTGGGGCATATACACCACACAGAAAGAAGCTTTTATTCACAAATCCAGCACCAAGTGTAGGCACAGAACATAATTTCCATCAGAAGTACAGAAATGCATGTTAGCAACCACTGTGTCTAATCAGGTGCTGAAGCAGCACAGTCTCCCTGGACTCATGGCCAGTGACTGTTCCAATGAAACTGAGCAAAGAAACTGCTTGTAGACATTTTTATTTTTAGTTTGTAGCATTTTACAGCTAGAATTTAAGCTTTGTGACTTAATTAAAATAAAACACCAAAACAGGCAATCATGTTTATGACTGTTTATTTTGCCCCATCTTTTTCCTACCTGTGTAACAAGAGGCTCGAGCAGCCTTTCAACTGCCAGTGTCCTTATCTCTAGGCTTTTGGGGTCCCATTTGAAGTTCACGTTGGCTGCAGTGACAGCAGTCATTTCTGCCAGAAGAAAAGAGCTACATTAATACCATTTTTTATTGTTAATGCATCTCAAAAATAAATTAAAATTCAGCCTATTAAGCACAAAACATCCACTTAGTGTAAATGAAGGCTACAGCATCTCCAGGAACATCAGCCTTGATTCAAATGGTGTTTGACAAAATGTTATGACAATATACAGGTATTACCTGCACATTTTGGTTAGAAAATAAAACCAAAAGCAAATAAACCCACACACAAATGTTCCACAAAGCCACAATGTTTTATCAGAGCAATGACAAGATCAGCAGTGCCTGGGCTACTCACTGGTGGTCCCCAAGCAATGAAGAAGGCCCACAGGTAGTGTGGGCACTTTGCCCATGAAGCTGAGTGTCCCCTGCCCAATTTGCACCACCTCCCTTCCAGGGCCAGCTCTCCTGTGCCTCCAGACCAGCCCTCAGACATAGCTCAAGGCGTGGAGGAGAAGAAAGGAACCCCTCGACTTCAGCAGCTCTGGAATGCTACCCCTGTCCCCAGCTCTATTACTGCCCAAAGGCTCTGCCAAAGCAGGAGCCAGATTTAACCCAACCCAAGCACTCTCCCCCTTCACCCAGTTCACCTTTGGGGAGTACAAAGGTAAAGGAGCGAATATAGGCCTCACAAAGCCAGAAAATCCAGCTGGTTCATACTTAACAGCTTACATATCTATTACACTTCTCCTTAACATTTGCATAGGAGGGAAAAGCAGATTTGCATGAAGAGATCTGTTCAAAGCTGTCACTGAGCCGTTCCTTCCCGTTACAGTTTTATATCAACATCCCAACGGAACAGCAAACATACTTATGGGAAAAGTTGAGTGTAACTACTAAAATAGCTCTGCTGTTGAGACCAGCAGTCTAAAAAAATAAAACTAAAAATAAGAAACTACAACAAATCACTGGATTAACACCATGATGCTGCACATTACAACAAAAGAATAAACTGGACAACAATTTCAGTAAGAAATGGATTTAAAGTATTACAGATCCATAAAACCAATTCATATCACTTCAGACATAATAGATTCTAGCTCTTCCTGCTTTGGGCTGACCTCAAAATTCAAGATTAGACTAAACCTGTATTTGTAACTTTTTATTTTTAAAAATGTCAGGAAGAGAAATAGATTTCCTAAATCTCCATCCACCCATCTCCCTGAACACCTACTGTTGAGGTAGGTGTTTAGCTCGTTATTTTAAAGCTTATTAGTTGATATTTTTAATCTTTCTCTGGCCAGGGCGTTGCCTGCACAGCATCTCAGCAGTCACGTTGCTCTGACAGCACCAGACGTCCCCAAGCTGCCAGAGGAGCACAACATCCCGTTGTTTTTAAAAAGCAGGAGGCAAGGCACTAATTTTGGTAACCAACAATGTTTACAACACATACCAACAACCAATTGCTCTCTCCCAACCCCAACAGCTAATTGCGCACAGGAGGGCTGCTTGTTTCCCACGGAAGAATAAAAGCTCTGGGGCACTGGATGAGCTCAGCCAGGGCTCAGCATCACCTGGCTCAGGGCTGCTCCTCAGCCATCCCACGGACTCTCACATCATGGGCACCATAGCAGAGATTAAGAGCTCACTCCAGCAGTGCTGACCAAAGCTGACCCATTGAAGCATAACTTCACAAGGTGCAAAGCAGGAATATCCACCCAGCTGCATTCAGCTCTCCACTACACCCACGCTCCAAGTGCCTACACTGATGGGAAAAAAAAAAAAAAAAAAAAAACTTTAAAAGCTGAAAGCTTAAAAAAAGAGAGAGAGTAGAAAGAGCCCGATCAATGCTGGCATACGTGTAACCCTTCTGATGGTGTGCACTGAAAAAGCAGTGGGTGCAGGTGAAGGCTCCAGCTCCAGAGCACAAGCCAGGCCACAGCTCCAGAGCTCCCAAGGAGCCACAGGAGGGTGGAAGGTGGTCACCTCCTGTCCTCCCCTACCTCTGACAGCGAGCACTAAGCACTGTGAACTCATTAATTAACCTTCTCTCTCAATTCCCCCCTTTTTATTTCACTCTGTGGCTTGTGCATGCCACAGATGCTGGCACAGGGCACGCTGTGGAGTGCCCTTCACCCCCAGGTAGCTTCGCACGCTCCACAAGGAATTTCACTGGTTTATTCCCTCCCCACTAGCTCGGCACAAATGCTTCCTACGTAAGAAGCCAAGAAAAATACACTGACAACCTTTGTGGCTTCTGAGAAACAGAGCCAGGGCTCTGGAAAGCCCAGCAGGTTTCTAAAGAAAGGCTTTTTCTATGTAGCTAATGCTGTTACACCTTTCACAGAAACAATATGCAGGACAAGGTAACCATGAGAAGATACATTAATTGTATTAGTAGGATAATAAAGGCAATTCATCTGAAAACACGTTAGTATGATAGTTCATGAATTGGCCAAAAGTAATGGTCTATAAAACCACTTAGTAGCAATGCTATTGAAATTTATCTAAAAAGCAAAGCTTGATATCAAATAGCCTGTTTGGCAGCAATGGCTTGGATATCATTTGTACATTGCAATAACTATGTTTATTCAATTAAATATTTGCGGAGAATACAGGAAACAGGCTATAGGTTACCAACACATGGGTGAGACGGGTTTAGGGGATAAAAGGACAACTGCCAGGGCTGTGGTATGGCACGGCTGTGATTCCCCCCAGTTCTCTGGAACTTGCCTTTTCCCTGTGACCGCTCAAGTACTCCCTCAGTGAATTCAGATATGGTAACAGGTCGCAAACCACATCATGGGATATTGGAGCAGAGTGCTTAATCCTTGGCTCCTGGAGAGCACACCACAACCCCCACTGCAGTCACTCCAACACCTAGAGGGAAAGAGGACATCCTCTAGAAGAGGAACCCACTTGCAGAGCAGTGCAGCACTGGTTTGACAGCTGGGACAACCCAACTGACATGGGAACGGGTTCTCCATGCCCCAGCCCCACAAATTTCAAGGACAAAGCAGCACAGACCACATGGCAGAAGAGTGAGCGGCGCTGAATCTCAAGTGCAGGAATATATAGAACAACACCACTGCACAGGGAGTTGTGATTGCCCAGCCTGTGGTTTCATAAGCAGCAGAAAAGCTGCTTAAAGACCAATGTTCATCCTCCCACACCCCTCCAGGAACTCATTCCCATTTGCACATCACACCCCCTCCGTACTGGCACAGCTTTCCCCACGCCTGAGTGATTAACCAGATGGGGAAGGACTGATTTGGCCGGAGGGAAAGAAATCCATTTTTGCAAGGTGGGCTGAGATGCCCATCTGGCTTACCATGCCACCACAGACTACCATGGCAAGGGGAGATGGCACTCTTGGCAAAGTCACTGCAGTGGGAACACAGGGCAAAACTGGATGCCGCAGCCAAGCTGAACCAGGAGCCATTGAAAACTGAGCATCAAGCAGAGCTTCTGCAGAGCTCAGGAATGTGCTCCCCACACATCCGATGCTCAGACATGTGAAGCTCCAACCACGCTCACCAGCCCAGCATGTTAACTGCAAACCCTTTGGGTTATTTTCCTGTTCATCATGGTGCTCATTATTGCAATAGAGGGTTCAACAGTAACACAGTGTCTTACCGGGGCCTAGTGCACTGGCAAGGACATGAGGGCAGGGGAAGCACAGGAGTTTAAAGAAGCCACTTTCAGAGCTCTGCTCCAGCCAATAGTCTGCAAGCAGAATCATCCCTGAACAACTCTCTCTTGCTTTGTACAAACAGCCAAGATCTCATCTACAGCTAAAAATTAAGGACAGGTCTCCATTCTGCTTCAACCAACCACTGTTGCCATCCTACTGCTCCTCTCCCTGCCCAAAGAGACCCACGCTGGCACAGGCCTGATGGGGTGAGCCACTGCAGGGAGCTCAGTCTCAGAGTAAGCTGGTAACTAAACCTTCCCTTCCCAGGTCCTGTCCTGATGGAGGAGGTGGGACTGCACAGGCAAGGACCAGCACGAAAATGAGCTCTGCTTCTGAAGTGTCCCCCAGGGCAGGCCCCAGCCCTGCTTGGAGAGAAGGATAAGCAGAGGGATGTCTGAGCTGCTGGGCCTGCTGGGCCTGCCAGGAACATACCAAGAGTGATGTGCACACAATGCTCTTTCCAAAAGCCACAACTGAAGGTCTGAGTGTTCTCAAAAACTGGTAATTCAAGGTTTTAGGAATAATTTCAGATACCTACTTCCATAATACTGGCACGCAAATAATTTTTAGATATAGGCAAGCAGAGGAATGCAGCTCTGCAGCTGCTTTGCAGAACTGCCCTGAAGGCACTCAAGGCTTTTCCAAAAGCCCGTGAAGAAGCACAATTTGAACAGCGAGCTCTGCACCCCAGCAAATCACAAAAAGGCCTACGTGCTCAGGGTTCTGTTTTTCCAGGTTGCACTCCCACACACACAGCAGAAGGCAGTGCTGGCTGTATCTCAGACACTACTGAGTGAGTCCATCCCACCTGCCCTGTACCAAACCATCCTGCAGCCACCCCACCTCCAGGCAAGGGTACATCTCTTTGGGTTACACAGCAAAAAATAACTGCCCATCTCCTGTGCTTCAGCCCCACCACCTTGTGCTACCTGAAAAGTCTTTAACATGACATCTGCTGTCACTCTTCATGTTTTAACTCTCCTGCCAGGCTGCTTTCTAAAAGCTTTTAGCTGCACTCACTGATTTCTTGGTTTTTCTCAGGGAACCTGGTATTCAAGGAGTGGTCTGACTGGCACAGAGAGGAGCTGACCTGGCCAGGCACAACAGACCACATGCTGAATTCCAGCATTGTGCTAGCCAAAATACCTAATACAGGACACGGGACAAGAACATTTAATACCTGGGAGGATATTCTCCATCTGAATACCCTTCGTGCTACTCCTCAGCTGTTCCCCATTCTGTGGGGCTGATGTGCCCAGGAGCAGTAACAGGTATTTCACTGCAGTTTTTTGCAGCTTCTTCCTCCTATGTCTTTACAAAGTCTCACTCATTTTGAATGATAATCTGGTCTCCTACCATGCTTCCAGACTGTCTCTAGGTACTCTATACTGCATAATGACTCTATTACCCAGGTCCTGGGGATGAAAGATGATGGGATTCACAACACAATGACCCATCTTTATCTTCCAGACAGAAAATGAACCAGACCCCTTGTTCCCAATGGAATCCTTTTGCTTGGCTTGTTACCCAACCCACCTGACAACCAGCAGGGATCCTTGACCCCTGCTGAAGGTGGCAGACAGAAGACCAAAGATCTTCAGGAGCTGGGTATCTATCACACATCATTAATGCAAACCTTCTGAACATTTTTGGTTTCAAAGAGATTAGGGCACACTTCCATAAAACTCAGCTCACATGCTGGGGCTTCACATGGCCCACTGACAATTCAAAAGTGGTTTTCATATAACTAGGAGTATCCATAAAATAAAAAGTTTCATTCTTTCCCTTCATGGTCTCCAAATTCATTTGTCTGCCCCGTTCCACAAATAAAGCAACACTTGGCAGCCAAATAGCTGCAAGTCAAGGATGTTTGGTGTATGTGATGCTTTTCAACAAGGATTTAAGCAGACTTTATTTAAGTTAGTTTTACAACTAAAAACAGTCATCCTCTTCTAACATAGCCTTCATCCTTACATTCCATCTGCTCAGCTACCAAATCCTGTCCCTCACCATAAATGCCACGCAGGTACGACCCCATTAGAAATCCTTACTGCTAGAATTTCAGTCTGAAACATTAATACAAACTCAGGTGTCATGTTGTGGCAAAGCTCCTGTTTGTACAGCATGAGTTTGAGTTGAACATGTCATATGAGACTCAAGTCTTGGTGGCAAAGGTGGGATGTACTGCCTGTGCCTGTTATTAAACTTCGGAATGCCTCCAAATCCGGAGGTGTGAGTAGATACACTGGCCATGCTTGGTGTTAGGGTGAGACCATCTCCACCTCATCCCAAACTCTTGGTTTTCATTGAATACAATTTTACTAAATTTTCAAGTGTGCTATCTATACAAATCATAGAAAAATATGTGGGAAATAACTTCACTGAATGAAACAACCTTCTGTAGAAACCAAAGACCATGTTTTCCTGGATAGAATTTCCTGCCACTCAACTATATTCAACTTTGCTACATCTTTTGTTGTGAGGGTTTTGTTTTTTTTTTTTCACAAACTGCAGTAACCACCCAAGAAAAAACACGATATTCAGGTTCAGATAAGCCTGTTTCTCATCTGAAAGTTCCAGGTCTCTTAATCTGCTTTCATAAATTTTTCTCTGCTGCTCTTGTGGAGAACACCCACATGAGGCACCTGAAACGCTCATGAGACAGCCTGACATAGCCAGTAACAAACAAATGCTTCTCTATTCTCACTCATTTAGACCTTGCTACTGAATTGAGAGATGAAAGGTAATCCAGTGTCCCTACAAAAATGCATGAAATTCCTGACTCTATTTTCTCTCCCAGCAGAGCCAGCACCCACAGGGAACCCCTCACCTTTTTCCTGTGGCGGCAGAGCCCAGCCCAGCCCAGCCCAGCCCATGCAGCATCACAAGGGAATGGCCACAGGGCACAGCACCAGATGAAGATGCCTCACTCTCCTGCAAGCAGCCTGCGCTATCTCCTAGCATCTTCCAAAGTGTCCCAGTGCTGGGGATTCCAGTGATTCATCTTCAGTCAGAATCAGGAACATGCTCTGTCACTACAGATTTTCACTCCTTCACTCAGGTCCAGCTGCTGCTCAGGGGATGAAGGCATGCTCTGCACAAACAGCTTCACTGTGCTGGTCCTGGGACCTCAGCAGAGATTTCACAATGGCAAATATGATGTTTGCTTGGGAGATGGCTGGTGCCAACAGCAGCTTCTTGTCTCCAGTTATGCAAGTGTTCAGCTCTGATCATTTCCTTTCTGACAGAATTGTTTTACTACAAAGGAGGTGCATGGAAGACAAATCAAGGCAGCATGAGCAATTAGTGACTTATTTATGTCACATTAAGGCTCCAGTTCATGGATGACACCCTGAAAGAATACAGGAGCCAAACTCAGGCTTATACCCAGTTAACTATTCAGATGGATAGCCTGCTACATCCCAACAAACTTCCAATTTATTTCGGCAGTTTTCAGTTTCCAAAACTCATGCATGATCCCAGCTCCATACAGAAGACTGACAGGGTATCAAGAGTGCTTTAGAAGACACACATGCTCTTTCTCAAAAAGAGAATCTCCTCTATAACTAAGATTATTTTTTATATTCTGGCTGCAAAACTTTGTATTTAGAAAAAAAGGATGTGTCATGACCAGCAAGCTATTACTATTACGAATAATAGCCACTCACTCTGCCTTCACGCAGATGTTGGTATATTTTATGCTGAAAACCCGCACTAACACCATGAAAGATAACTTCCTAAATCAGAACAAGTAACTACCAGATCTGTAACTGCTGTGTTTAGCTGCTCTGTGAGTCAGGACCGCAAGGCTGTGGCCATGCAGAAGGACACCACACCTGCATTTTAAGCAAACACCAACATCTCTCATGAGCTTATCCATGCAGTGATGGCAACTTCAACCTCCCCAACCCAGCCCTTACTCAGCCAATCTCTCACACTGAAGCTGTAGGCTCAAACACTAGGTTCACACTGAAACACAACAAAGGGGCTCAGCCTAGAGACAGGATTTCAGAACCCAGGAGGGTCTTGTGCATCTGTTGGACCACTTGAATTCAGCTACCAAGAGCCCTTCCAACCACAGTGCCTCTTTCCACTCTTGAGGCAGAAAACTCTGTTAGGCTTCCCTAAAATCATTGAGGAAGAATTAAAGACCAGCTTTCTGGCACACGCTGAACCACAGCACACATTTCAGACCCTAGGGACACACAGTCAGTGCAGCTATAATAACTAGGCTGTGGCTTCAGAGCATGGCCCTTCAAGCCCCAAACTATGCCAGCACAGGTTCCAATTACCAACCTTAAGTTCACAACGAATGTAAGAAGGGGCAACCTTTTAACAAGATAATTTTTGCCACGATTATACATTAAATAAGAAAAAGGTTGTTATAAATTACTCCACTTTATCAGTTGGCAGAAGAATTTGCCATGGCTGCAAAATTGATTCTTGCTTAGCCTGCAAAACCTCACTGATGGCTGGTAATAAAGGGAAAAGAAAACCTGGGGATTTCTGTTCTGATCTTTTTCAGCACTCAACCTGCAATAAAAAGTGCTGTTTATGCTAAAGAGTCAGAAATAACCAGAATCTGACCCCACTCAAACTGCATTTTCATTCCTAAATTGATATGTTGTTATGCAATACCCTTCAGTGCTTTTAGCTGACCACATCTTCGAAATACAGTTCTTCATTAGCAATTTAAAACTGTCAGGAGTCCACAAATACTGGAGCTGTTGGAGCCGACACACACGTTTTGGAAAAAAAAACAAAAAACAAGACTCCCTATAATTATGGGGTTGATGAAAATCTACCTAAACATGGAGTAAATGGACAGCCTTGCATTATCAGAGACTAAATACCATATTCTTTCTCAGTTGCATGCTCAGCATAGCAGCAACTAAGGACTATGTAACAAAAACTTCTGTGTTTTAAGAACGGAAAAAGTTTTCCAGTTTTCTCCTTTTGCAAAACCTACTAGAAGCACCCACTGAAGCAAAAGGAGAACATGAGTGTGAAGATTCTTCAAAGTAAAATGTTTTCTAAGTTTCCTATGAAAACTCCTTCAGAAGTCCTTTTGCAGTCCTCCACTTTGATTCAGGAACACTCTGTCAGTCTTAGCTAAAAATTACAAAGGAGTTTTTTTTAAAGAAAAAAGTAACAAACCCCACAGGTGACGAGGCTGAGATCTTCACTTTATGCTCATGCAACCTTTAGCAACATCTCTCAGCTATAAACAATGAGGTCCTCTCACAGGAAGAACTGCACCATCACCACATGCCCTCAGACAACTCTCAACTTGCAGCTCCACCAACACAGGCCGTGAATTTGGGAGGGGGAAGGGGGGAATTCACAAAAAACAAACCCCAGAAGAGTGAACATGAATGGGCTGCACAAGCATGGTTTGGAGGACTGAAGCACCTCTCAGGGCCCGCACTAAGGCAGGATGCTCTGACACCCCATCTCCTCTAGGCTGCAGACATTGGAACACTAGGGCACTGACTGATGAGAATGTCACAGATTCTCCAGAAGAGCAAAGCAAGTAATAGTAAAAGCACAGTGGTGTGATGAATTTTTGGATGCTTCCCAGAGTTCCTGCACAGCCATAACCACCTTCTGTCAAGTACAAACTCGCTAAGGGTGCCCCACAGTGCATGGGAGTCAGAGCTAATCGCAACCTGCCTGGGCAGGAATCCATTCGAGTCACTGCCTTCACAGATAGTTGAACAATTAAAGCAACTTCTGTTAAAAAAAAAAAAAAAAAGTCACTGAGCCACCCACATTCCATAAAAGCAACATGAAAGAACCAGGTTTGAGAAAAAGGAGTCACTGCTTGGATGGTCTTGCTAGAAAAAAAAATAAAAATATTTTAATGTAGTAACACAGCCATTTACTAAGCAGAAACTAACTCACATCTGATTAAAGACACATTTTTCTCTCTCCACCCCTTCTTTTCACCCCCAGGAACAGGAAACATGACAAACCTAGAGAACAAAAACCAGATGAGCTAAAAAATCCTGTTCCATTGGCTTTGCACCAGCACTTTGCCTCTGGTTCTGCTGAACACTGCATCTTTCACTGACAGCCATTGACTTTTCCCTAGGCTCAGAATAATATTCTGTTAATCAAATAATCATATTCAAATTGTCTTAACCAATTCTGTAAACTAAGTAAACCAGCTTAGGACACCTGACGCTAAAGTACTGATGCATAAAGACCAGAAATTAACTTTTTCTCCTTGAGGTTATAAACTTTGAGCCCTGCACAACTAATCTGCATTATTCTGTTTTGCTACAAATAAACTCTCTAGCTTTTTTATTCTTTGTGCAACTCTTATTGGATTTTATGTAATTATTTTTAATCCCTAACCCCCAGCTAGGAGAGAGGGGAAAAAGCCCCCTCTCACAATCATACTGCACTCTTCTCTGTACCCGTACAAACTTGTGACTGAGGACTCCACTCCAAGTGCCACGGAGTAACAAACACAGGCTGTGCCCACTGTCCAGAAAGCATTTCCCACATCTCCACTTTCAGGATGCACTGTTTAATGTTACTTAGGAAATGTGTTTCCAGCTGCAAGGGCAGTGGTTTCTAATTAAACACATCTTCCAAAGAGTGGAAGTGGCAGGAACTACAAAGCCACACTTTGTACCAAAATTTAAACCCCTCCAGAGCCTCTTGTAGAGCCAAACCAGATTCCTGCTTTTCACTCAAAAAACAGTCCATATCTTTCATTTTACTTGTAGCTTGAACGAAGTCTTTTGACTCGGAAGGTTTCTAAATTTAAAAGCCATGAAGTTATCAGCCGAACACCATGACGGGAGAGCTGGTCTGCACCTGCAGCCAGGATTGTCAGAGCCAGCAGCCACATGGACTCCGACCAGCAATGGCCACTGAGGCCACCAGGCACATCTGCAGAACAGCCAGTCCAGGCTCCAACTCCTGCCTCAGGAAGCGCCTAAACTGCTGGACCTTGGCAGAGAACCTCAGGGAAGCAATGCTACTTGTTTGCTCTTCTCTCATGGTTTTATTGCTTGTTTTACTGCCTGCCTGCTGCTTTCCCTTTTAGGGATGGCTTTACACACTGCCACCACCCAGGAAAAAGGTGGGGGAGGATATGAGGGAGGGAAGATAAATGATGATAAATGATTGTAGAGATCAGTATAAAGGAAAGTGGCAGGGGTCGGTAATTATGACCAGAGAACCAGAAGGAGACACCAAACCCCATCCCAGAGCATCCATCACTCCACAAAGACATCAAAGAGCCATAGGATACTGCTCAACAGTGCAACAAGCAGAGCTCTCCGGCTGTATTCCCTCCTTCAGTTGTTGGTAACAGTCAGCTCAGCCAAGACCAGGTGAAGGGCTGGTAACTTAGGGCCTCAGACAAGGGCTAGACTAATAAGAAGTTGATGGGACCAGCAAAACCAAAACCTCCTGAGAAGGGTCACAGCAGGACAGACCTCTCAGCTAGAGCAATCAGAACACATCAAGCCCTCTGTGCACCACTTACAGCTCATTGTTCAACTTCTCACCTTTGAAATTAATAAATAATTGAAGTTTCAGGATGCTTAAACTCCAAAACCCCTGGAATCAGATACTGGTTGGAATGAACTGTATGGTTTATAAGTGAAGTTATTATGAGATGTGTCACTTGCACACACATCCACAGCCCATCATGAATTATCCAGGACCAGGTGCGACTCTTCAGCATTGAGCAGTGAGACTCTGTAGGTCTTTAAGTCATGCTAAAAGAGATTAGTTTTACAAGTATACATTACAAGGACATACTTGCAAGAAAGAGGGCAAAAACTGGCAGCTTGTACATCTTGATTAGTTGCACCCACACCCACTTTCACCTTCTTGCTTCTGAGCATACCACAGCTCTGTCCTCTGCTGCTCAACAATGCTGGCTCTGAATTCAATATTCCAGTCAATTAAAAAAAAACATTTACCCACCTACAGCTTCAGCCGGAGCTCTCAAGAGCACTTTGCTAAGATGAATACTGACCTGCTCAGTGTTACGCAGGTTAAACACCATTTTATAGGCACACAGCGCAGCCCTGTTTACATGAAAAATTCAACTGACCTTTGTGGCTCTGTGAAGCTACATTGCTACTGCAGCCCTTGTGCAGACCGTTTATTTAAGAGGATCTTCAGTGCTCAGGTTGTATCAACCAGAGAAAAATATAGAAAAAGAAATGTCGCCCCTGGAACCTTAGATCTGCATAGATATCCCCTCTACAAGTGCCTAGAACAAAGAGAATGAAAACTCTGAGCCCTTGGGGAAGTGGGAACAGCAGTGGAAGGCGGAAAACCACACAAGTCATCAAGGCCACATGTTCCTGATAGCTTTGACCCTTACTGACTTAAATGAAAAGCCACAAATTTAATATTTACCTAAATATCCTCTTGACCTTCTGCTGAACAACGGCAATGACAGAACTGTGGGGCCTACAATCTCCCCTCAGTTAACCTCCAGGTGAAAAAAAAAATATATATATATTTTCTTCTCCTGACCCTTCAGCACCTCCCCACCTACCAAGCTCATTAGTTTCAGCCTCTTCCT
>VYZR01063015.1:0-30841 GCA_013400675.1 Oxylabes madagascariensis
CGAGCAACATGGGTGTGCAGAGGGGAAGGCAGAATTCATGGTCACACCCGTTTTCTCTCTCTGTCTGTATCTGAAAGTATCACTTCAGTATTCCCACAAAGCTGCTGCTCGTGCCACGCTCCTTTTCCTTCCCTTTGTGCATTCTCAGTCTCTGTAACCTGCTGCTGGGAAACAGAATTTCATCAGTGCCCTGCTAATAAACTTCCTGCTGCTCTCCATAGTGTCAGGGGACACGGGCACAGGGCCCCAGGTGAGCAGGGACATCTCCACTCGCTCGTGTCTTTACTGACAGCAGCAATTTCTTGCAATTAGGCTCCTGCAGCAGGTACTTAACCCGGGGGCAGCAGCTGATTGTCTGTGTTTAACTTCACTCCTCGACTCGAGCTCTGTGTTCAAACCCCAGTGTCCCCCCACGGCTTTCTTTCCTCTGTTCTTCCCCTGATGGAGGGTTACAGAGCTGTGACAATTGTTATTGATAATTTCAACCAGTCTTTTCTTTTCTGTGCCTCACCTTGAGAGAGAGGACAGCAGAGAACAAAATGAGCTCCGTGACACTCAATAAGGAATGAGCAAAACTGGCCTTAAAAGTCAGCTTTTCTGTGAAATTCTGATGGCAGAAAAAACAGTGTTTGGACATTGTTTGCTCAACAATGTCTTTTCACTTGGACTGAGAACACAGATGCCACTGAAGGATCACTGGAGAGTTTGTTTCATTCAGGCCACTCAGAATCATCCAATCCTTTAGGTTGGAAGGCCCTTTAAGATCAAGTCCAGGTGTTGACTCAGCACTGCCCAGCCCCCTATTAATCCATGTCCCCAGGTGCTCTACACCTGCATGTGTTTTAAATCCCTGCAGGGATTGTGACTCCAAAAGCTCTCTGGGCAGCCTGTTCCAACACCTGACCACCCTTTCTGTGAAGAAATTTCCCTGATGTCCAAGCTGAGCCTCCCC
Source organism: Oxylabes madagascariensis (assembly GCA_013400675.1). Lineage (NCBI taxonomy): Eukaryota > Metazoa > Chordata > Aves > Passeriformes > Timaliidae > Oxylabes > Oxylabes madagascariensis. Next base: position 953 of record VYZR01063015.1, read on the forward strand.
TGGCCCAGCCTGAAGGCCATTCCCTCTCCTCCTGTCCCTGTTCCTGGGAGCAGAGCCCGACCCCCCCGGCTGTCCCCTCCTGTCAGGGAGTTGTGCAGAGCCACAAGGTTCCCCCTGAGCTCCTTTTCTCCAGGCTGAGCCCCTTTCCCAGCTCCTCATAGGACTTGAGCTCCAGACCCCTCCAGACTTGCACATCCCAAGGATTCCAGAAAGGTTCCTGGCTGCTGAGTGCTTGCCGCAGCCCACCAGAGTAATGAAAGGTAGCAAAGCACCAGTGGGTGATGAGGTATTAAAAAACACCGTTCAGTCCTTGACTTTGATGTGAACGCTCAAAATGTAATTAATGGTTCAACCAGGCTGAAATAAAAATACAGCATTTGCACAGTGAAATCCCAGAGACTGCAATTTTCCTTGCGTGGGTTCAAGACTCGTTTCAGTAGATCTGTGGCAGCTGTTTCATTGCTTAAGCTTCTTAAGAATTTCCTTTTTTTTCCCCCAAGCTCTTAGGACAAATAGAAAATTTTACTTCAAGGTACACAGTTTACACCAATATCTGATTTCTTAAGTATTCAGATTGGGCTAGTCTGTTTCTATCTTGCTTTGGTGGATATCTTTGTATAGTTGAAGCTGAGATAACGTATTAGCAGCTTTTATTCCACTAGCCAAGTGCAAAGTTACTACTTTTCAGATATTTTCTTGCATTATTTGGAAGCTATCATTCCAAGAATATAGAAATGGAGACACTTGTCCAGTTTCAAATATCAGCACCACCAGAGAATAGTACATGAATTATAAATTTTCCTTATCTTTTGGAAGAAAACATTATGGAAAAGGTGATGTTAGACAGGTCCCAGGAATAGGTGCTACAGACCTTTTGAGACTGAGCACTCACAGAGCTAACAGGCAGAAGGAATTCTACAGAGAGGACAGTAGGACCACTGCCCTTTAAAAACAACAATACAAAATCTCGTCCTGGAAAAAGAGGCTGGCTTCTGCTGTGGAGGAAATCAGTGTGACAACAGGAAAACATTTTCAAAATTATATAGTCTCAGTATTCAGAAAAAAAGGAGATTGAAACCAAGAGATGAAAAGTGGAGACAATATAAAGCTTTCCAGGGCCAGCTTCCATTTGTTGATTTAATTCCAGTTTGGTTTCTTCCTCTCTGAACCTAAAATTTAAGTGGTTTTTACTTATTCTCCCTCTGTTCAAAGATCTAGGTGGCCACCAAATGTCTGTCTCTACACTTGCAGCCAGGGACACCTCAGGACACGGGTATTTGAGACCTGGTTTAGGACTGTCAGCCTGAGAACAGCTGGTTCTTGGGAAAAATGTGGTGTAGTGGGATCTGCACTATGGATTTCACCTTCTTGCTTTGTAACCAAACTCATCTGTGGTTCACAGGCTGATTACTCCATCCAGAGACTTTCAAACTGTGTTTGTGTGCTGGAGCTCACAGCACTTCCAGCAACGTTTGGGGCAGAATTAGAAGCTGGTTGTGAGATGCTTCTAACAGGGAAGGGGAAGGGGAAGGAAAGGNATGTGGACAGGATGAGAAAGGAAACTAAAAACTGCAGAAAATCTTCCCTAACCCAGCTCTGGGCAGATGACTTGCTGAGGTGATGATCAGGTTGTTCCTTACTCACAGGTACAGTCAGCACATCTGACATCCATTAACTAAGCACCCTCTAATTGCTGATTCACTCCATAACATGAGTCATTTAAAGCCAATAATTGTAATTAAAAAATAAAAGAAAGGCAATTTAACTTTAACATGGTGGTGAATTGCCATTTTCAGCTGTCTTGTTGCATTTCTGTGAAATGTTTTTGCCTCATCTCAGCCACGTTTTGCGTTGGGCTCTGCAGTTGAGTGCTTGGTGTAATGCAGAGTTTAGCAGGGCAAGTATCTGCATTTGCTTTTGTTTTTCTTTCCTTTGGATGCATCTTGGAATGAGGCTTGGGATTACCTTTACTGTTTGAGAAGCTGAGTATTTTCAGAGAACCATTCTTTTGTTGACCTAATTTATCTGTACAATTCACCTGCAGAAACATAAATTTCAGGGATTTACAGGAAATGAATGCTTAGCACCTCATGCTAAGTATATATATGTATATTCATGCATAAAAATTTCCTAATTTCTAAAGTAATCTTTTTTTTTTTTTGTTTGACACACAGAGTTAAAGACTCACTTTTAAGAGGTGTTTTCTGGATGCTGAGGGATTGACATGATTTATAGGAAAACCTAAACCATTTGCTAGCTTTAGACCCCTGGTCTTTTAATATCCATCCCATTTCCAAAATGTCTGCACATGTGTATATCTATAAAAAGATGCAGAATACTTTCCCATTGCTAGTCCTTAGGGGATTTTTAGCAGTAATACAGAAAATGCAGGTTGTTAAAATGTATTTTCTGCTTATGCATGAGTAGATTGAAGTCAGGGTGGCTGGTGTGTGTGCTTTACTTTCAAGAATTACTAGAAGGGTTTTTTCCCCACTTTAATTATCTCTCAAAGAAGTGTGACTGGTATGCAGAAGTCCTTCTAACTTTTTTGTTCCCGTGAAAACATTCTTTTTCATAGGCTGAAGTTGTGAGAGACTATGAGAAGTGGGAAGAACCCTGAATTGTGCTATAAATTAAGAAACTTTATGTGAAATTATGTATTTTCTGATTACCTTGTAAAGATATATATTGAGCAAAAGAGCAAATACAGGTTGAAGAAATGTCAGATAAACAAACTGACATCTGTAGAATTTTTATGGTCTGACATCTCAAACACTGATTTTACTCAGTCATCCTTCATTCTTTATATCTACATGTCTAGTGGCACATGCATTTATATTTTATATAAAGGGCAGAGTGTAGTCAGAGCATTTGCGTTAGGCTGTTAAAAATAAATTAAGGAACAGCAGGTGAAAATGATTCCTCCACATGAATATTCAAAGTGTACCTCAGCCAGATACTCTAGAAAGAATAATAAAGAGCAAAGAAACTTTGATGGGACCAAGGCATGGAGAGGATCTGAAATTAAAGTTTTATTGGCACACGGTTGAGATGACTCAGAAAACTTACTCGGGAGTGGCAGGATCTGCCTGTACAGCCCATTGCCAGAACATCCAGGAGTTTAACAGATGAGGGGACACTGGGATGTTGGAAATCCAGCAGCTGATGCCTCAGTCTTGATTCTTTCACTCTGGGGCTTCAGTGCGAGCAGAGTGGGTTTGGAGGTGGCCAGAGGGTGTAGGGGCCATGGAGCTGAATTCAAAGCTGAGACTTGAATTCATTCCTTCCCCAGGGCCCATTTTCTGTGTGTTTGCATCACTTAGGGCTGGACACTCCAAGGTCATGAAGCACTGTCAAGTAGGCCATCAGCTACTATTATTTTTTAATTTTTTTTCTTTGTAAGAATGAAGGAAGCTCAACTTCCCTACCCCTTACCTGATGGAATCCTGTTGCCACTGTTGGATTCAGTGAGATTTCACAGGAATCAGGAGCACTGCTCAGGGCCTCGTGACAGGAATTTTCCAGGTGAAACTCAGGAGCCAGAACGCAGCTGTGGATCCGGTGTTCATTTTCCTATCACTCTATACACTGTACAGGCAAGAACATCCAGGGCTGTGGAGTGCTGGGACACAAAAGGAAGCATGTTTATGGATGGCTGCCTTGTTTAAATATTGTGAAAAACGAGGTTCACTTGCCCGGTAAAATTTAAAAAGTTTAATAAAAAGATAACAGGAGACAGAAATAAAGCAAAGGGTTAATGGCCGGGTGTCTGGCATTCAGCCAAGAGCACCCCTATCATCTTGGAGATACTCCTTAAATACCTTTTCTATTACATCAGCTTGATGCATATTCATAGCCTATTTTGCATATTCATATTTTTTCAGGAACTGTTTAGCATGGCCCGTCCTTGGGCCTGCCTTTTTAGAGCCTGTGTGTTTCTTGGCTGTGGTTTTATTATCGCCTCCAGTTTGGGCCTTGGTTCGTACTTTCTTCAGAGGGCAGATGCTGATAGTTGGCAGATCAATAGCAGGGTCCTCATCACACGTTCACGGGATGTTATCCCAACCAAACAGACAGTTCACTCATAGCTACATCAGCTACCATGTCTAAGTTTCTGTTAACAGCAGAAATAAAAGCAAAGTTACTTTAACATTATACACACAGCATTCATCTTAATATTTGTGAAAAGTCAATTTAGTGCTGTTGAGCACCAAACAACGACACAGACTCTCAATCAGAAGCTAGAAAAAGTGAATCTTTATTTTTGAGATGTGACTCTCTTATATAGCATTTTACACAGACCAATTTGATTGGTGAAACAAAGGCAAACCTCTTCAATCACATTGGTTAAAACAGATGTTCGTCAAGAAACCTCTCCTGTGAGAAAGAATGGATAAATATAGGTGCAGTTACAAAAACGTTTCTCTTGTGATGCTGTTGGACCCGCAATGACGGACACACAGCCTTCTGAGGTGGGAGATTCAAACTCCTCTATTTTTATTACACATCTGACTCCATATTTATAGTATTTCTACACAAACCAGGGATTGGAGGAGAAGGTTGACACCTCTCCCATCCCATTGGTCAAAACAATTGTCCATCAGTTGATCTGTCCTCCAAGAGAGGAATGTAAACAAATCCCTTGTAACATAAACACTGCTTCTAACAATAACAACCGTGTGTGAGAAAGAAAGACCCAAAAATGAAAACATAGAATTCTAAGAAAAACAACCAGAAGGCTAAAAAATCAGGGCGACACTCTTGTTTACAGAAAATCTCCCGGGAAAGGAATTCCCCAAAACCAAAACATCAAATCAAGACTACCCCAGTTTTACAGTATGTATTTATGACAAGTGTCTGATTGCGTGTGTGTGTGTGTTTCTCCTGCTGCCCCCAGACCCCGTGCACGGGCCGCAGAACGTGGAGGTGGTGGACATCCGCTCGCGGCAGCTGACGCTGCAGTGGGAGCCCTTCGGCTACGCCGTGACGCGCTGCCACAGCTACAACCTCACCGTGCACTACCAGTACGTCTTCAACCAGCAGAAGTTCGAGGCGGAGGAGCTCATCCAGACCTCCTCCCACTACACCCTGCGCGGGCTCCGGCCCTTCATGACCATCCGGCTGAGGCTGGCCCTCTCCAACCCCGAGGGCAGAATGGAAAGCGAGGAGCTGGTGGTGCAGACTGAGGAGGATGGTGAGTTGTGGGGTTGCTTGGGTTTTAAGGGAAGGCTCATCTTCAAGTTGTAAATAACAGCATAAACCTCTGTCTCACAAGACTGGTGCAGCATCTCTGGACAGTGTGTTTGTTTTGAGTGTAAAACTTGTAGGTTTAAGTGATTTCCATTTCACAGCCACGTTCTTGAAAGGGCAAAGGTCCCTGAAGTGCTTGGGCATGACAGACACCAGTCCGAGCAGCTGAAAAAGAGCTGTAGGTTTAATTCTTCCTGTTCTGAACCACCCAGCAGCTTCCTTTATCATATGGGCAAATGCAATCCTGGTATTTATTGATTTTTCTTGTGCCTTCACACAAAAGAAGGCATCCCCCCAAAAAAACGTGTATATCTTTCCTTTCCAGAGTGTAGCTTTTCTTAATAGTGATCTTCTGGACATCACATTTTATAGAGGTCTCAGAAGCAAAATTAATTGCGGGTATAAAAGAACGGTTGTGGATATAAAAGAACAGTTTTCTAGAGGAACTGATGGAAAGCTTCAAAGCACTGTTATCCCACCTGAGCTATTTCAGACCAAGGACTAAATTCCTCTGCCTGGGCTGTAGAAGTTGCTGTCCTAAGTTTCTCTTAGCTGAACGTGGCTCCTCCAGCCCCATATATCACATGGGGAGACAAAAAAAGGAGGGCAGACCTTTCAGAAAAATGAACAGGGTTTTTATCAGACAGGCTTGGGAGTGCATTTAGTTGGTTATCTCCCATGGCATTAACATTTTGCTGGAGTAGGTGGATTTTTGAGCTGGCCTTGAAGCTGTAATGAAATATAAATCATGCATTGTTACTTTACTAAGCAAATCAATCTTTCCTGCTGATAAAGGTGTGCAGCCCTGTAGCATCTCCATGCCAAGGTGCAGTCGGGCTGTTTAGGTGGAGAGTTCTGCTGTTGTGTGGGTGGAGAAGGACAAATTAAATTCCCTGCTGCTGCTCTGCTGTACTAGAATAAAATCATACTGAAATTAGCGTCATATTTTCATGGGTTCTGATTTTATTTGTCACTTAGTGGTTACATTAGGGTATTGTTATTTGAACCAAAAGTTGAAAAATAAGCCTTTCACATTGATAGTAGCTTGGTAATGATAGTGCCGCGAGGGATTTTAATTTTTAATTTTATTTATTTATTTTTAACGCTCAGCTTTCTGTCTGGTGGCCTTTTGGTGTCTCATGTGTGTGCAGCTGGAGCTGGTGAAGTTTTTAACACAGTTTGTTGGTTTTTTTTTTCCCCCTGCAGTTCCTGGACCCGTTCCTTTGGAATCTATCCAAGGAGGACCTTTTGAAGAGAAGATCTACGTTCAGTGGAAGCCTCCAAATGAGACAAATGGCATCATTACACTCTATGAGGTGAGAAGAACAGATTGTTGTCAAGGAATAGGTGTCACAGGGCCCTTTTCATGTGTGTTTAAGCCAGTCCTGAGCTCTGAGAGATCTCAGCAGGTGCTAAAAGAAGCCTGATTAGAATAGATAAGAATCTTCAAAATAGTCTGTTGCTACTGCTGAAAAAATTTCCCAGTTCAAAAAAGAAAGATTTCTTTCCAATATTTGTGGCAAATTGAGAGCCACACATTTCCCCTTGTCTCAGGTGCCCTGTTTCCTTCTGCAGTAGCTCCAAGGTCTGTTTTCTTTTTTTTTTCCTTGAAGTAAAACACTGCTAGGTTTTATGCCTACACACTGTATCTGATTCCCCTTTGCCTTCCACCCGTCACAGCACTTCCTGGCAATGTCAGCAGAATGGAACCATCAACCCTTATCTCTTTTTGAAAGCTTCAGTGACAATATTTGTCCATCCCAACAATTTCTCTGGTGACAAAGAAAGTGTAGAGCAGGTTATGGGATGATCACTGACCTTCCTGTGCTGGATGAGAAACAAGCAATTAAATGTGATTCTAGAGTGTAACAGAGGTGGTGTTTCTTGTGAAGGTAAGGAGGTGTTACTGCTGTCGTGTGCTCCTGGTGAAACTCTCCATAATGTCATGTACACTCAAATATGTGGAACAGAAATGTAAGAGGAGGGACTCTTTAGGGGATCATGTGAAATGAAATACAGTCCTACAAGAGAAGGTGAAGACGCTTGGATTAAATAGCAAAAAGTGGTGCACCAGTACTGGCTGGGTGTGTCAGTTTATGGGTTCAGTATTTACCTCTGTAAGATTCGAGAAAGTAAAAATAATTTTGTTTTTATGGTGACATAAAACCCCTCACTGTGGCTTGTGCAGCATTTCCTGACACAGAGGGGCAAGAACCAATATTTCACTCTCTCTTTTGTGCTTTTTTGTACAAACTCACTTCAGAGAAGCCACAGGTGCAAGAAGCAGCTCTGCCACCACCGATGATGTTCTGCCCCTTTCCTCTTCCCACCCAGCCTCTCCATTTGGGACAGGATGTCCTGTGACTTGTCACTCCCAGATGTCCTTTCTAGCACTGGCTCTCTCTGTCACAGCCAAATGGGAAAAATGAGGCAGGTTTAGCATCACTGAGATCTTACACTCCAGCATAAGCAACGGATGAAACTTTCTCCTGTAACTTCACTTTTAGGTCACCATTTGGCTCACAAAGGCCAGACTAAGTTTGACACAGCAACACTAAACAGATGAACAGAATTTCCTCTTGCTAATTTAGTGTCATTTCAGCCAGGCTGAAATCCTTGACTAAGTCTGGAGTCATTGTTGGTCACTGTTGAGACACTTAAGGAAATGCGTGCAGGGTGCAAATCATCTGTCAGTGCTAAAATAGAACCAACCCTCACCATTTCATGGTCTTTGAGGGTGTCTGTGGAAGGAATTAGGCAATAAACCTGGGTGTGTTTTAAAGGAATTAATCTGGATAGAATCAGTTACAAGTTCATTTTTTTCCAGCAACGCAGGTGTGACCTATAACAGAACATATTTAAAATAACCCAAGTCAAATGATGCAAATGATGCAAAAATAACTCCTTTTAATTTTTAAAGAAGCAGTTTCTTACTAAAATCTTGCCTTGGGCTCAGCTTGTTGAAAGGACTTCAGCAATCTGAGTAGCTTTTCTGGCTGAGCAGCTGCATGAGACACTTTAATGCCTGCAGGGTTGTGATGCATCATGACAGTGCCTTTGCCCCTGAAGTCACTTCACTGCTCCAGTCTCAGCGGAGGCACAAACAAATTTTTCTTTTCTGATAATGACTCTCTGCATATTTGGCAGCTGGAGACAAAGAGAAGTCAAGGTGAATTCAAACTCTTCCTCCTTTTCCTACTCCCCCTCATCCCCAAAAGGATGAACATCTGACTGCTAGAAACATGCTGAGAAAAAGAGTGCCTGGAGGTTGTCACAAGGAAAATGTCCCTTCCTGTCCTTTGTTCCATATGAAGATTCCTACAGAACCTTTCCACTGCCCATGGAAGCCTGAGACAAGGCCATCAGCTGGAGATAAAAACACAGGAGAGCAGTTGAACAACCTGGACAGATGGCAGGGCACTCTCAGGGTGGTTTGCTCCTTCTGGAACATGGGGATGCCTGCAGATGGAACCCACACAATTCCTTACACTGTTACTGGTGTCACTGGGAATTCTGCTCTGTCCTGGGAGATTCAGCGATCTTCCAGTGAATTTGCAGCTCTCTGGAAGCTCTGCAATTGCTGAAACTGGAGAGAAAAAACTACAAAGGCCTGTGAGCATTTATTAAAAAAAAGAAATCCCTGCAAAGTATTTATTAAGAATTATCACTTTATGAACTTGAGTTAGTGGTGTCAGGTCCTGCGTTACACCTGGAGGTAGCTGGCTAAATTCACACATAGGTACTGTGCCACTGAGAGTCTCAAACCCTTCTGGGCACAAACCCTCCTAATAAAGACAAATAAAACCCCACCTTCTCCTCCTAAGCTATAGTTCCCTGCTCACCATCACCGTCACAAATCTGATTCATTGTATCTGGATATTGTATTTTCCCTCTAATTCTGTTTAAAAAAAATGTTACAAGCTTCTAAAATGCTTCAAAATAATCATACTGTCTATTCTATTTACATCCCACTTGCTTCCCTTTGGGACTGATTTTCTTCTCAGGCCCCTAATCATTGTTGCAGCTCCCTGCCAGATGTCCCTATAACCCAAATTGCCGTTGCGGTTTTCATATCCACTGCCTGGGTGCCAACTGGGCTGGGATTCAGCAGCACAACCTTCAGCAAGTCTTTTGGCAGCCAGAAGCACTAATTTCATAATGACTGAATACTTCTAAAGAGAATGGAAGGACCTTAATGAACCTTTTTGACTTCTGCAAGTCTCTTCTGATGGATTTTTTTGCCTTCAAAATGCTATTGTTGCCTTTTAACAAAGCAAGAGCGTTGCATTTAAAAGTGGTTTAACCCCCTCTGCGTTCAGTTGCAGAATTAATTGTTTCACTGGGTACAGAAACAGCTGGATTTTTAAACAGAGGGACCTTTCAGATCCCTTGTAATTGCAGTTCTAGATCCTTCTTTAATTGCAGTCTCTTTCTGGGGAGCAGAAGCCTCTTGTTCAAGACAACTTGGAAAAGCTCTGGGAATTACAAATCAGTTAATCAGCGCTGGAAGGATTAGGATATGAGCTGGGTAGACAGGGAGGATGGAACAGATCATTCTGGGGTGCTGGGGAGCCCAGCAAAGCTCCCAGGGGTGTGGTGAGACAGGAGGTGTCAGTCTGTCTGTCCATCAGGAAAGCCAGGGAGATGCCCAGGCTGCTGTTGGAAGTAGCAGAGGGAGAGCTTAAAGCCTCTAACAGGTGCCCAGGTGGCTTCAAGGGGTGCAGGTACCTCCAGGGTGCAGGCAGAGCAATCTGTGCTCAGAAGGCCAGCTGACAGCAGAGCTGGGCTTTGCTGGTTCCTTGGTCTGGGTAAAATGCTCCATGCAGAGAGTTCTGCGTGTGACACTCATGGAAGAGGCACTGTTACACTGCATTGTTCTTGTTGTCTCTGGGAGCAGCCTGTCAGTGGCACAATTCAATGATATCTCAGTAACCCTGCCCCACAATCAGTCTCCTGGCAGACTGAAAGCACCAAAAATTTTTATTTTACACTTTTTAAACCAGTCCTGAAAAGCTGCTGTGCTTTAAAATCCCTGATAATCAAATGCTGCTCATTGTCATCACACCATGTGGGAGTTCAGCTTCAAAGCCTTTGTGTACAAAGACTTGCAGCAAAGATTTATTCCTTTTAATTTATTTTTTTCCTCAGTGTGTGTAAAGTCAAACTACCATCAAACAGACTTGCACTGTCATTGGGCTGCAAGGGCAAGCAATCTAATTTAAGGTCATGGACCAGCTTTGGCACTAAAATTCTTCTGCTTTCAGATGACATGAGGTTGTCTTAGATGTATGTTTTGTGCAAACCTGCATCTAGAAAAATTAAGTAAAAAAAACTTATTTATATCTGCATTTTGCTGCTCCTTTGGGCAACTGAGAGCTTTCAGGCTCACTCAGTAAGTGATGCTGGCTTTTGCCTTTGTAAATACATATTTTGTGTGTATTCTATTTCTCAGAATTGTCAGTTTTTAGAATATTAAACAGGAAGAAAGAAAGAGAAGCCCACCTATCATTGCTGTCTGAAATACTTGTCGCATCCCTTTGGGGAAGGCATGGTTAGGGGCATTGCAATCCTAACAGCATTTAAAGGGTGCATCCCAAATATTCAGCTCCTTGGCTGGAAAAATGGCTCCCAGACTGCTGAAGCCCTTTCAGTGAGCCGTGCCTAAGGGCAGTGTTGAAACAGCAAACTGTCTTTTTAAACATTGTAAGGTGCAGTCCTGTAATCACTTACGTCCTCATCTTTAGGATTGTTAAATCCCTGGTGGTTTTAGGGAAAAATAAGGATGCATTAGCAGCTTCTAACTAGCTAGTTTTGTCAGTCACTGTTTCTGAAACGCTGTAAATCTCTATTTTGATGCCAGGAATAATAATACAAGGGACTTTCATACACAATTTCAGCTCTTTAATGGGATGCTTGGAGCCTAGTACATCTAATCCCAGTGGATTTGAGTTTAAATTGCACTTCAGAGGCTACAGATCCTCTTAGTTACCATGTAGAATTGCAGTCTGCCCTTCTTCATCGCTCCAATTGCCAATATGCCATTCCTTCTCCATCACCTCACTCCCTTTTGCTCTGCAGGAGAGGTTGTTACATGCAAACTGCCTCTTTAGGGTGTCTTGCAGAAAGTTAATATTTGTGGGATGCATTGCCTGTATTTATAAAAGGGTGGAAACAAATTTCTTCCACCCTTGACCCCTGAAAGTGCATGCTTATTATAACAAAAAGCAGGATTATCTGGTGTGATAGCTAGGCAGGGATAGGCATCCATTTCTATTCATAGCCCTTTTCTAAGCTATTCAGGAAACCGGATTTTTTTAGGATAAAATCTTTCCTGCTAAAAGGTGTTGCAAAAAAAGGTTTCCCTGGGAACAGCTGCAAGGGTTGGGAGCTCAGCTTGGCTTAGTCGTTTGTTTGTTTGTTTAAAGGGTTTGGGCTTTATTTTTTTTGGTGTGAAGGGTGAAAAATGGCTCTCACAAGAAAGAAAGCAACAACCACAAAATCTTGCAACCGATTTATATAAAGCTCCACATTCGAAGTAGTGGAAAGATGACAATTCTCGGAAATTGCCTTCAGTGAGAAGTGGCTTCGAACATTCCCATGAAAATCAATCACTTTACAGCCTCTCGATTGCATTCCGTGGATGCAGGAGACTCCTGGGATGGAGCTTTCCCAGTTAAACTCGCTGTGCTGGGCCGTGCCATGCACAGCTGGGGCTGCATTGAGCTGAACATCAGCAGAACATCCTGGAGACGCTGTCAAGGGATCAAAACGCAGGCAGTGATCAATTAAAGATGGGATATTGGGTCCTGGATTGATCACTCATCTGCAGGGACGTTGTTGGGAATTATTCCCTGTTCATCTCCAGCACTAATGCCGGCTGCCTCTGATGCTGGATTTGTGAAATGTAGTCTATTGTCTGTCCAGAATCCATGAAAGTCAGTTACATCAAGAACAAGGGGTTTACTGCACCTGTGATCTATTGAATTAGACTTCTTTAATAATCTGAACTAGCAATGGAAGTGTGTCCATACATCACCTGTTCAGGTTTGCAGCTCTGTCAGCCCTGTCGGGGGCTGTGTCACCCTCTCGGTGACGTGTCAGGAAAGCTGCTCACATCTCCCCAGTTAGATCTGGAGTTTGGCTCTTAGCACGGAAGGGCCCTGGAAGAGGCTGGGCTGGCTGAAGAGAAATTGTTTATTTGATGCCTGCTGACTGTCGTATTTACTGAGCACTTGGTGAACAGGTTGGTTAAACGCTGCCAGTGTTCTGGGCTCCACTTAATAAAGATTCAGGCCGGAATATGGGAAATGAACGGTGCTGATTGCGCTGATTTATCATCATTTCGTGGCAACTGAGGAGGATGATAAATCTGAGCATTGCTTGCTCTTAGTAGCTTGGGATGGTGTGTTAGTCACAGATCCAGTGGCTCTGCTCCTAGAACAAGGCAGGGCTCAGTCAGACAGCTTTCCAGTGAAACTTGAGCATCACAAGGTCAGGGGAAATATCTTTCCCCCTCACCCCACAGCCAGTGGCATCCCACAGAGACCTCCCCCTTCTCCATGCTGTTTATTTAATTTTAATAAATTAATAGTGTTTTATGAGCTCCCCTGTCAGCACAGAATATGAGTATGTGCTTGAGTGACCCTCCTGCCACACCCAGGGCGTTCAGTTAAGGTGCCTTCTCTGATGCTGCAAGGAAAGCACAATTTGCCTGTGTGCAGTAACACAGAGGGCAACAAATGCAGCTGGTGTTCTTCTGGAACAGGATGATTTTCCTTCCCCATCACGTTTGGAAGCATCAGATGCTGTGGCAGGACTGCAGTTAGTTGAGCTGTGCTGGTTTTAGGTGCTGTGGGGACCCCACAGGAGTTAGGCTGGGCTCTGCCTGCTGGGCACATCCCAGGGTGATGGCTCTGCTGGGCTGCTCCTGCCTCTCCAGCTGAGGAGAGCCCCAGCAGGGAGGATGCTCCAGATGCAGGCTGGGGGTTTACTCAGGGATTACTCCCTGTTGGAAAGAGCCTGTTGTATTGATGCCTTATGATTTTAGCTTTTATATTTTCTATATATTTGTAACCCTGCAATTCTTTAGTGTGTAACTCTGAACTCCACACAGTGTGAGCTGCTGCTTTCCCATTTTGGTCAGACACAACAATTCCTCTCCAGGCCTGGGAATCAAGGACACCTCACTGCCTCAGGTCCTGAGAAATGTAAACAAAAATGAGTTGGGGGGAGCAAACTTGGGGTGAATGACTTCATTACCTGAAGCTGTAATTGGGAGATGAACCCGCAATATGCAGATGGACCAAACTTACAAAAGTGTGAAAACCGTGACCCAGGTTCTATTTTGGGTGCAGCCCCTGAGGGGCTTCGTCTGCCCAAAATGTACCTGAAGACCCTTTAATAAACAGAACCGCCTTTAATTCCCTTAATTCTGTCTGGCTTCTGATTTTAGGTACTTCTGACAAGGCATCAGTTCTGTATTGCTCCTGTTCCTCTCCACCCTGCCCCAGTTACTTTAACACAGCCTTAAACTTAGGGAATGTTTAAATGGTTTCCTAATTAGGGTTGCTTTTCTGAATAAGCACCTTAAGGAGCTTTTGAACAAACTTCTTCAAATTATATAGGATTCTTAATTTTGTGTTTCTCACTTGCTGTTACTTGCAAGATGTGCTTAACTTGGGAGCATTTGTTAATGATGCTTTTTAAAATCCTATGGTTTCCAGTAACATCTTAGGGAGAAAATGAGAGGGTTTTTCTGAGAAACTCAGATGTCAGGGTTTTTCAAATGTGTGACAACCTCCAGGTAAGTAGCATACTTGTGTTATAAATAGAATGAATCAACTGTTTTTAAAAAATTGCTTGATCAAGCTTTTCAGAAATAAAAGCATAATGTGATCCCTTGAGCACAACAATTTCTTTGATTACCTTTTTATTGTTCTTTTGAAGCCAATAGACATGCAGTGATATAAATCCCATGCAAATGAGAAGATATTTGGTTACAACAACACTTTTTTTGTAAGGAGCTGAATTATTTTAGTGTGCACATAGCACTTTTTCTAAGCCAAACTAGATGATAAGAACTGAAAAAAACTCCAACTTATTCTTTCTTGTAATGAAGTTCCATTTTAAAACATCCTTTTGTAGATACATCAGCATCTTCTCTTTCTGCCTTCCAATGCTTTTTTTTTTCCCAGAAAAAATTTACAATTTCAGTCTATTCTCCTTTCTTCTCTATATTGCTCATTCAGGAGAACGGCTGATCCTTAATCCCATTTCCTCCATCTCATCTTTTCACGTGGCAGTGTACCTGTGCAGTTAGAGTACTACAAAGCTCTTTAACAACTCCATTTTCACGTCTTGCAGTATTTTGTTTACCAAAATATAGCAGTTAGCTAAGTTAAAAGCAAACTGCAGATGCATGTTTGCACTTCCTTCCTAGATTGTTGGGTTTTTTTTTCTTTGTTTCATCTTCAGTATTGTTTAATTTAGAAAATGCGTACGACTGAATAATTCAGGTGTGGTGACGGCTTCATCCTGTTAATGGATGCCACTGAGGAACTTTGTAAAGGGGAGAAGCCAGTCAAGGTGATCTTTGCATCACCTTCAGCAGTATGTATGTGTGCATGCATGGCTCCTTTTGGGAAATTCACCTTGTTGCTGTCCTTTGTGTTTGTGTCTTAGAGCCAGTCTTTATGATCCTGCCATCCAGTGGACAGCATGGGTTTGGGTTTAGTTTTCTGTGCCCTGCTCCTTTACCAGTTTCTGTCACTTTGAGTCCCCTGTCTCCTTTTTCCTTCCCCTTTTTCCCCTCCCTGTTGGATACTGCTTTTCCCTGACCCTGCTCTCCCTGCTGCCCAGGTGGAATTGCTGGCAGTGAGGGTGAGATGGCTTTCAGAAGAATGAACGCTTTAGCACAGGCAGAACAACTTTTCCTTTTGTTCTCAATTCACCTGCTTTGGTCTGACTTTGGGAGAAGTGACTTAGGCTGAGCTTGGATGGGGCTTGGAGCAACCTGGCCTAGTGGGAGGTGCAGGGGGTTGAACTGGGATGATCTTTAAGGTCCCTTCCAACCCAAACCCTTTGTGAGGCAGACACCTGACTTGAAGAATAAGTGCAAATGTAAGGCTTAAGATTCAAGTGACTGAAACTACCCCATCTCACAATTGTCAGCTACAATAAGAGCTAAGACTGATCTTTGATCTGTGAATGTGGCCAAAGCATTCTGTACACACGTGGGCCTTGCTGCTGCTGCTCTCTGCTGTGCAGCAGAGCCAGCAGCTGTGTGCGATGCTGCTCTCACCCCACTCTGTGCTTTGGGGGGCTGTTCCTTGCCCACAGCTTTCCCTACACCCAGTGTATCACGGCAAACCACAATGAGGGGGTTTAGGCAGAGCTTTCAGCATCAAGGAATAACTGAGGAACAAGCATGGAGATTGAATAACCGCCTCAGTGCTGCACTCCTATCAAAGCTATTTCTATAGTTGTCATTTTCTGCTATAAAGCTGAACAATGAGGCTCTCCAATAAAATCATGTGAAATAACAGCTCATTAAAAGCTCTCCTTAATATATAGCATGCTAATTAATGTCAGTGGGGTGCAAGTTTGAATGGCAGAATAGACTATAATGTTTAGAAAGTAGGTAAAATAAAAGAAGATATTTTATCGTTAATGACCTTTTAGTAAACCTAATGAAATCCTTAACGGCCTGAATACATTACTGAGGCACTCCCAGCTGCTTTGCTACCTAGTCCATTCTGCCTCCTTTTCTCACAGACATTGAACTTGGCTTTGTTTATAAAAAACAAAAAGCCATAACGTCCCACGGAAATATGAACAAGAAGGAAGAGTCTGTGCAAAAGGAGAGCAGAGGAGACTTCCCAGCCCTGCTGTCCCTGGTCCTGGCCAAAACTGGGTGCGGGACCATGTTCTGTCCTGCCCTGGCTGTGCTGCCTGTGTTTGTATTCAGGTTTAATTGCCCCCGTGTTTACGTGGCTCTCAGTAAATAGGCCAGGGAGCAAATGGGCCTCTTTTATTCCCTGGGTCTCCCTAGGTTAACTTCCATATTCATTCCTAATGAATAGCTGCGCTCTGGCTTTTCATACTCCTACCAGCCATGCTGTGCTTGCGCTGTGACTCAATTAAAGGACTTTATTCTGCAGGGCTGTTAGTCTTTCACGTGTTGCCAGCCTTAAATATTTAACTTGCAAATGCTGATTAACTCTGCCTTAACCTTATCCCAAAAGAAGTAGCACAAGAATGGAAAAACGAAAGGCCTTTGCTTCCTCCCGTTTCCTGGATGAAATTTAGTGGGCTGGGGAAGGATGTAAGTGCAATAATTGCATGGCTTAAAGTGAGTTTTAAGATGGAAAATGTCCCCATTCATCTGATCATAAAATACATTCTTCAGTTCTTTACTTTTCCAGCACTGGAGAAGGATCAGGATCATTCAGTAACCTGTTCACCAACTCTTCCCTGTCATTGGAAGATAACTTCCTTCAAATTACTCCCTTTGTGCCATACTTGGTGCAATCAACTTTAGTCTCCTAGCCCAAAATGTCTGAAACTCCCTGATAAGATTGAACCTGAGTCCATCCCAGCTGCAATCTGAAGTCACCTGCAGTAATAATTGTTCCTGAGAAGCACAGGTGGCTGGGGAGTCTCAGAGGAGGGGAGGCCCTGGCTTGCTGTGTAATCGTGTTTCAATCAGCTTCATGGAACCATGAAATGGATTGTCCCCCTGACGTTCCTACACTCCAGAGCACACACTCTGCTGGGCAAGTTAATTCCTTGTTTGGCTCCAGGCACAAAAAGAGCTTCTGGCTTCCCCTCCCATTCCTGCAAACCACGGGGGGAGGGAGCACAAATCACCTTGAAATCAGAATTTGAGAGCACAGCAGCGTCAGCCAACCCTGTTTTGTTCTCCCAATCATCCAGTGAGAAGCGTGGTGCTTCAGGAGAAAGACACCCAGGCTGTTGGCTGTGTTCAAGGGGGCTTGGATGAATGACAGAGCCAGCAGTGGTGAGGACCAGGTGGTGATCAGAGAGCTGCAGGAGCTGCAGTCCAACAGAAAGGAGAACCCAGCCAGTGTCTTGTAAATGTGGTGTCCTCTTGGATGGAGTTCCTCTCCCCTCTCTTCTGGAGCTGGAAAAAAGATACTGTGAAGACACAGTGCTGAGGCAATGAAGGATACTCTCTTTCAGACACCTGCAAGGAAGGTCTGGTCATGTCTTGACAGAATTTAATTCCCTCATTTCAGGAGTATTTTGGTCTTTCAACATTAGTGAAACTTCATCCAAAACAAATCCAAAATCAGCTCGCCAGTGAAAATTCTAGGAACCTTTTCTTACACCTGAGTCTTGTCCCTGGAAGATTTAACATGTCTGACAGTTTTGTATTTTGTGTTGAAATGTTCCCAGTCCAGGGTCACTCTGAATTTCAGGTCTGAAACCTTCTGCTGATGGAAATGATTCATCAAGCCCTGGGCTTTCATGGGCCAATGCTAAAGTTCGCAGGAAGGAATAAAGAAAAAAAGGCTGTTGCTGTCATCCTTAAAATGCTTCCACAAGGCCCATATCTTGGAGAGAGGACATGAGCTAAAAAATATCTAATAATAAAATAAAACAAAACAACTTCCCCCTGCTGAAACAGCAAAAGGTGGTTCTATCCATATTTTTGTTGTCTTTTAGAATGAGTGATTTTCCCTAAGGCTAACACCTTGGTGCTTTTCAAGGGTCAGGAATGTGGTTCCCCAAACTGCAGGGCAAACTCAAGGTTTTCCTCCTCCATGAGCCCCTGCCCAGGCCAGGTCCCATGTGAGGGTGATGGCCCAGCTCTTCCCACGGCTGCAGTCCTGGCAGCAGAGCAGTGGGAACTGGTAGGGTTTATTTGTTTATTTTCTTTTGCATGAAGCACAAGGGTCTTGCGCCTGCCCAATCATTATTGGTTTGTCCACTGGAGAAGAGAAATCCAAACACAAGTCATGACAAGTCATGCATGGAGAACTCCTGCATGTCACTGTCTAGAATATTTTTCCTTTTAGCGCTTGATAAGTTCCTTTTTCCACTGAGCCAAAAGGTTTTTCTGAGCTATTTAACTTTGTCTCTGTGACAGTGTTGAACTTGCACTAGATTTTAAGAGGAAAAAATGCATATACAGCATTATTAACTTGCCATTTTCTTATTTAGGCCACAGACAAATTAGAAATTATTCAGGTTATCCAGACAAAAGTTACATCCTCACCAATCCAACATCCTTATTACGGGTGAACTTCGTGAACTCATCCATGTTGCTGCTGAGCAATCACTGCTGCTTGGTGGATGCAACTCAGTCCTTTCCCTCACACTCTAATCTTTCTCTCTCATTATATTTTATAAAATCTGTCTCGTAATGCCCCTCATTCCAGAAACATTCTCTCTTCTTTCCAAACCTCCCTCTACAGCAGAGAACCGGTTTCCAGCTAGATAAACCCATGGCTTCAGCTTTCAGAAGAGCTGCCAGCAAGAGACAGTCTGTGCTGGAGTGACACTGAGATTGTAGCAACCTTGGCTTGGGCAGGAGTAATGAGACACAGCCCTGGGCTATAAATTCCAGTGACTTGGGAACGAGGGGAATTCGTTCTGCTTTGCCTGAGGCAAAGGTCTGCCGTGCTGTCAGCTCAGTTTCTTAGACTCTCCTTTTCCTCTGTCATGGTAATAGGTACCAAGAAAGCTGCTTGTGAAAGACTTTTGAGGAAATCCCTTGTTACCTGCTACCAGTTTGTGTAATCCCAGCAGCGGCAGCAGAGGGACATCTATTTCTGGCTGCTTTGCTGACAGGTTTAAATAAAGACCGTGGACTTTGCGGGGACTTTGGAACAGCCTTTCTGGACCACGAGAAATTCCCTGCAGCTACAGTGGTTTGCTAGGAGTTGCCAAGGGAAGGATGACAATCGATGAGCTGCAGTTCTGCCTGCTGCGTGGAGATCTTGGTGTTTTCCTTTACCCTGAGCTCCTCAGTGATGTGAGAGAGAAACTATGTCAGTATGTCTGACATTTCTAATAGGGAAACATGGTAGCAGTGGCTCTTTTTTTCTCTAAAAATCGGATGAAGAGGAAGCCCTGGTGAAGCATTCATGCCCAGGAAGAATCAAGATGTGCAGTTCACCCACTGCTTTTTCACATCACTACATAATTGCTTTAGCAGCTTCCCCCCTCACGGGCTCCACGCACATCTCGGTGACCAAGTTATTTGCTGGGATTTAACACAGTGCTGTCTAAACAGAGTATCTGTGAACATAATCCTTAATGATGTGCTGGGGGCACACACTGCTCCTGGAAGTCTTACCTGTGGTTAATCAATTAATCATGAGATAAACCTAACAGAGTTTTGGTAGATGATTCGAAACCGCCGAGGCTGAATGTGCATCTGGTTTGTTTGCAGTTCCACATTGGTGTTTCAGTGTTGTCTGAAATTAGATAAGCACATAAATAACTCTTCAATTGTTGCTGTGCACAGCAGTGGGTCTTTGAGGAGTGATAGCATCTGCTTTTTGGAGAAAGCTTCCTTTTTGTACCAATAATAGCATTTGTTGTACAGACCTGGACAGCAGTGATTTGACACTCCTGCCAGTCTGTGTGCAGGTGGGTGGGAGATTTTGGGTTGAGTTCTCTGATCTCTGTGTCACTGTGCTGAACAGGCTGAGTCCTGGATGAGATTGGCAGAACTGCCATCTGGTCAGGAGATCTTGGAGCCCTCAGCAGTCTATTACAGGTCTTTTCTGAACTTAGGAGTGTGTCAGTGTAGATGAGAACACCGGCGGCAGCTCCTAGGGAGTGAAGTGCTCCTGCTGGATGACACTGATCCCTTTAGGATCCCTGCTTGATGCAGCCGTGCTGCCCCTGAGCACCCAAGTGTTGGCATCGTGTGCAGGGCATGTCTCTTACCCTCTCCCCAAGTGAACAGAGGGAAATCAAATAACAGCAAAAGCAATGGACAGCTTTGAATTAATTTTCATAGCAACCGTTGGAAGAGGCGGCCTTTCAGAAGATAGAGATGCATTTTATTTTTCATTTGCTTGCCTTCAGAAGATGTGGGGGCTCCTAGTGATGATGTTTCTGAGAGTTCATACTGATAAAGGATAATAATTTATGGGAGGACCACCTTCCTCTGCATCCTGTTCTCACCTAAAGGGATGCAGGATTTGGGCAGAACGCTCTGTGACATGTCTTGTGCAGCTTTTACCAATATGACAGTCTCTAAATTTACTGTTTATAAATATTTCTGCATATAAATTAGTGATTATAAATATTGCCTGCAGCTGAAAACAATCTGGTACAACCCATTCAGCCTTGTCTGCCCCTCAGAGAGCCATTGTTTTGCTGAGGAAGGTGACAGATGAGGTGACAGAGCTCTTCTCTGAGGTGACACTTGTTTTTCCTACTTGCCATTGCAGGCAGACATGTCTCTGGATATAAATGTAGAGGAAGATATGTTGCCTTCTGTTCAGCAGCTTTTCCTTTTCATGCCCAAGTCCCTAGAGGGAAATACGCTTTAGTGGATTGGGACTCTTGCTAGGCATCAATGCAATCTTGCGATATTAAATTAA
This sequence comes from Oxylabes madagascariensis, assembly GCA_013400675.1. Lineage (NCBI taxonomy): Eukaryota > Metazoa > Chordata > Aves > Passeriformes > Timaliidae > Oxylabes > Oxylabes madagascariensis. The sequence goes on from VYZR01063015.1 coordinate 21,787, forward strand.
AATTAATGTCACTGCCAAGAACCTACTGTGATCAGGAGCCAATGTCACACGTTTGAGGCAGGGACAAGAGATGACCACAGAGGAGATGATGAGTTCCTGCCTTCTTTTCAAATCTTGGAAGTTGAAGTGATGGCTAGATAAGTTTTGTAGCTCAAGAAGCCAAATCTCTTTGCAGATATCGATGTAAATCTGACTTGAGTTGGACTTCTAGAGAGTTGTCTGGGGTCATCCCTTTCATTCAGGACACACACACTGCAAGAACTGCCTGAGCTGTTGAATTTTTGGGTGCACTTACACCCAAGTTCTAAATATTACGATGATAGACTCATCTAATAACAGCAGACTTGGTGTTTGATCATCAGTTTTACAGAATCACAGAATAATAATATGAGTTGCAAGGGACCCACAACGATAATCAAGTCCAACTCTTAAGTGAATGGCCCATACAGGGGTTGAACCACCAACAGTGGTGTTTTTAGCACCAGGCTCTGACCAGCTCAGCTAATCACTAAAATTGGTCTCTTCACTAAAATTGGCTTTTTCTCCTTTTTTGTTTTTTCCTGGTTTGTCCCAGGAAATGCTGCCATTTCCTTAGCTTCTTTTGGGTGTTACAGACACTGCAAAGGGCGAGGCAGTGTGGGGGACCTTGAGTTATATCGAAGTGCCTCTAACAAGTGTTTCTAGCAGCTGTGTTCTCAGTTCATTGATTTTTGCCGATGTGACAGTAAAAACAAAAGTAACTGTACGAGGGAGTGAAAAAAGGTGAACAAAAAGACCACAAACCTCCCAGTGTCTGAAACTAAGCCAGTCCTCGCTGTGAGAGTGGGAAGAGTCCTCTCTCTGCAGATGAGTTCTGTGAGCAGCAGGTCATGCAGACATCAGAGTCTATGAAATAATGACTTTGTGTCTGAGCGTGGCTTGTGCTCTTGTACTTCCATTACTTCTCTTCCCACTCAGAGTACTCTTTGTACCCTACTTCCAACGTGATAAACATACCTGCAATGAAAATGCCTGGCTGTATCCTCATAGAGAAGCTCCTAATTACAGGAGGGATCTTGAGGTTGCGATGACAGTGCTGCATGAATGCAAAGTGTGGCTTTCCAAGAGGGCTCCGAGAGAAACCTTAATTCCGCCTTGACTTGCTTCTGTTCACCTCCGCATTTTGGGGTCAAGTTGTTCCCACGATGGGCATGTTTTCAGAGGGCATCTTGACTTTTACAATGCTCTGGGTAGATATCTCATGACTCTAATAGCTGAATATTTGGAGCTGCAAAATGCAAGTTATTAGTAGCAGCTCTCCATGGATCTATTTGTGGCCATATTGCGTAGCCTGTACGTAATAGGTGGATGTTGTTGGGAAAGGAAGATGCAGTTGTGAGAAATATCTGAGTAAAGTAGTACTTCTGGAGGGAGCTGGGCTGCCTTTTTCATGGACTTTTCAGCTGCACATTGTGAGGAGTGAAAAGCTCTCAGTGAAGAGTTGTTGTCAGCCTTGCACAGCAGCACCCTGGGCTTCCCTGGCCCTTCATCACCTGCTGCTCACGTTGGGTTTGTGTGGCTGAGTTCAGAGAAACGGGGTAAAAAAATAGCAGTGCACGTTTGGCCAACATTGGAGAGACAGGAGATGGGCTGGACCCAGCTCAGCACTCGGAGTAGGAAGTGGATTTGCAGGGCTGGAGCTGCAGAGGTCGAGCACCCTGCAAACACAGCTCACACAAACAGCACAACGTCAGGAAGGTCTCCCCTTCGCATCAGCTGAGACATTGGTTCAGTATTTTCTTTGCCAACTTCAATGCAGGTTATTCCTAAATTCAAGCCATTAAGAATGAAAGTCTGCAATCCATGTGTAATTTTTAAAAATTGCTTAAAAATAAGATTGTAATTAGTTCAGCAGGAGGCAGGGTTTTTTAAAAAAATATACTGCACCGTGAAAACTAATAGAACCTTGATGCAATATTCAAAGTGCCTGGGCCTGTTTTTAGTTATGCTGGTTTTCTCCAAAAATGGCCCATAAAAATTTATATTATTTTAGAGCTTTAATTAGCTAAGTATGTAAACTAAAATAAATAAGAGTTTTGGAGACATTCAAAGGGGAAGAAAAGACAATATAAATGTTCATCCTAATTCTTATTTAGATGAAGAGTAATTATTTCCTTTGATGTTAAATCACCTTTTATTTTTCTCACTCCATCCATGAATTTTCTCTCTGCTAACAGAACCTTGGGATTTTATTCCCAACACTTTGGCCCTGTCATTCTGCTTTATTAAACTGGCAGTTTGTTTGAACACTTCAGTTACTCATTAAATTTTACATTTTCTCTAGCTGTATTAATCACTGCTTTTTACGAACTGGGAATGTAAATGATCCCTTTGCCATCTACGCCGTGGGATAATTTGCCTTTGTAAGAGGCTCCTCAGCATTTCCTGCAGTTTTCCTAGTCTTGTAATAAGTGGGCTTTTCTCCCTTCACTGTAAGATTTACTTTGGATCCTGCATTTTACTATTATTTTGCACAAAGCAATTCCCCCCCAAAAGTCAGATTTTCATAAAACTAACAGTCCTATTTACACTCTGCTCTGGCATTAAACTGTGCGTATGCAAATGGCAAAATGCAAATGTGGGAATGTGTTAAAGGAGCCACTCTGTGGCTGGGGGAGAGAAATCGCATCTCTCAGATCCCCAAGCGTTCCAAGCGTGCTCACGCAGATGGAAACGGGCTTAAATCCCTTGGGAAAATTTATCTGGCAGAGATCAATAATGTGTGAACGTGGCACAAGAGCCTGTTCACAGAGATGAGTTCCATCGCTGATAACCCGGCTGTGGTGAGACACAGGCACAGCAGCCAGGGACGTGGTGAAGGCAGGGAAATGTCTCTGTCTCTCTCCTGGTGTGTTACACTTGGCTCTTCCCAGCAGATTTCCACATAAACATGGAAGCTTTGCAGTGAGGAGCTGCAGAGGGAACGGCCTGGTTGTCTCCAGAGCTGAGGAAGGGAATCCAGTGCTTCGGGTGGGCTTGATGGGGTCAGGGTCACACCAGGGTCCCATTCCTTGCCACAGCTCTGGAGGGTGAGGAAACAATCAGAATGTCCTGAGCTGGGAGGGACCCACAGGATCACCCAGCCCAGCCCCTGTCCCTGCACAGACACCCCAAAATCCCACCCTGGGCATCCCTGGCAGCGCTGTCCAAAGGCTCCTGGAGCTCCGGCAGCCTCGGGGCCGTGCCCATTCCCTGGGGAGCCTGGGCAGTGCCCATTCGGTCCCACGCACACTCCAGTTAAACTCCAGGATTAGCAGCTTGTCCCTGGAACCCTGGCTGTAGGGAATCTGGCAATTAAAAGAAGATGAAGCATTTAGTTTAGGAAATGTTTCCATGTGCACGAGTGCCCCAGAGTGGCTCCAAGACTGCTGTAGTTTTCTAATATCACAGTTTGTCCAGTTTTATCAGCGAAGATTCGATCTACATTTTCAAACCTGGACGAATTGAGCAGCTTCCCCATGGAGAAATAGGCTTCCCTTGCCAAGTGGTTGTGATGTAGAAAACACCAATGTTTTTAGGTCTGAGACCTACACTCAGATGTCCCCTGTTCCCAAGAGCTGTCCAACAAAGGCTCCTCACACTTTAAAGACAAAATCCACCGACTGGGGGTCCTGGGACCTACTGAAGGCAGAGAACAATTAGATTTCATCACTTGGAAGGGTCAGAGAGGATAAGAATGACCAGACTGCTCGTGATAAAGTAAAAGAGGGGAGAAACTTGAAGTGCCAAAGGATTGAGCTGTCTCAGAGCAAAGGCTCAGGACCAATTGGTTTTCTCTTGCTGGATGCTGAGGCAGCGAGTGCAGAGCTGCTGCTCTCTGCACCCACCAGGCTCTGTGTGTGTGAGTCAAATAGATCAAAACACACTTAGACTGCTGCGTCTTTCAGCAACGTCTTTCATGCAAATTGTGGCTTTTTTTTTCAATAAATTACCCTTAATTTGAATCAATAAAAAAATCTGCCTTTCCATTACTGTGTGATGACTCTTTCTGGCTCCCTAGTGAATTCACAAATCTGTTTCATGTTCCAGCCTCCAAATTATTTTGATGAGAAATAAGGCGAAGCAGTATAAACTAAGTTTTCTGCATGACTTTTCAGGACCAGGTGTCTGCACTCTAATTTGCCACATTTCGATGCCACCCTCCTTGTGTTTTAGATGTGGGAGCTGAAGCTGAGTCTCATTCAAAATTGTGTTCTTGTTATTGCTATTCAGAGCCTGAATACTTGTTGGTGAAAGGCTCTAATACTCCAGTAAGTCCAGGAGCAGCTGCTAAGTCTGTTTAAATTATACTTTGTACCAAGCTCAAATTGTCAATGAAGGACCTTTTTCATTCTATAAAATGCCCTGATTTTTTTTTTTTTTCAGGGTAAGTTTAGGCAGCAACCACCTGAAGGTGTTTTACCTTTTAGGTATGGGTAAGCATAACATTTCTACACTTTTCATTTGAAGCCTCTTGCCGTCTTAACTGACTTACCAGATTTGGAAAACTCATTTCAAGGGTCTGTAAAACCCTGAAATCAGGCTAGAAGAACTTGGTGCAAAATACGTTATTCACAGCTTTGATATGTCCAATAACAAGCAATTATTTCTATGTTCTTTGAGGCTAAACCACTATAAGGCTTTGAGGTTGAAATCATGAATCACTTGAGACAATCAGAAAATAAAAGGCTTGCACTGATCAAGAGCTTTTATTGCTGAAATTACAGCTCAAGCTTGACCACAAATAGACATTCCTTTTCTAGTGGTGGCATTTAGCGTTTGAAGTCTGTATTGTGAGTCCTACAGGAATTGGTATATCCTCTACCCATTTTGATTTGTGGAAACCCCTGGACTACTTTTCCTTCCCCTGGAATATTTCTTATGAAGGTGCAGACCACACTCTACAGCAGATTTAACTAGCTTGTTTTTTAGTCATCTTTAAAATAGTCTGCAGTGTGTCAGACATCCAGAAAAAAAAAATTAAAACTCTGTTAGGATTCGAAAAGTGTGATCTGGGTGGATGGAGGAGAATGTGGCATCAGAATGATTTGCTGCATGAATCACTGTGACTAAGTGTCCTTTACGTTCTTGCCTGGGGTTGTAAAAGTCTGGAATCAGAGCCTGAGGGGGTTCCTGCCTTTTCCTCCTCTGGCCCTGCTGCAGTCATCCTGCAGTGTAGGAAGCACAGCCCAGGGTCACGGTGACTGGCTATGTGGGACAGCGTGGGAGAGAAGAAAGAGGAAGAAATATCCACCATTTCTTGTTCTGCGCTCCTCTAATTGTGCTTTATACTTGAAACCTAATGAAGTACGCTTTGAGAAGTGCCCGAGCCATTCAGGCTGAGTTTTATTCTACAATTCCCAGCATGGGAAGCCCAAGTCTGCATCTGCAGCAATTAACCTTGGCCACCTCCTCACCAGGACACGTTAACAACTCGGGGCTTCCTCTGGCTGCTCAATGAGGCACCACAGCTCTGCCCCTGCCCTTGCCCCAGCTCCGTGCCCAGACACTGGCCCAGCAGAGATGCTGGCACTGTGGCTTTCCTTGGCACAGGGTGACAGTGGCACTGAGGAGCTGAGCTGCTTTCTTCCCCTTCTGCCCTCTCCAAACACTTCTGGAGTTATGGGGAAAGCTGGGAATGCAGAACTACACCAGGCAGGACAGACCTAGAGCAGATTCCATGTGTGCTCCTGGGGACACCCTTGCCAAGGGGGAGGACCCCAAAAGAGTCTCCTAAGAGTTGAGGTGCATTCTTTATGGAGGTTTTTCTGCACATTCTTTATGGAGGTTTTTCTCATTATTTGTAAAGCAGAGGTGGAGCTAGTCAGACTCATCTGATTTTACACCTCATTTGTGAAAGGGAAGAAGCAGCAGAGCAAGATCATCCTAAAAGGGGAGTTGGAAAAATAAATTGGATTATTTTAAAGTTCGTCCTTTGGGACTCTGAGCTGTGAAGACTTTTAATGCCACCTAAAGCAATTCAAAGTATCTTTGGAGCATCACAAGGGTGGAGTGAAGAGTGCTCAGAATATTGCTGTTATTGTGGGGAACAAAAAAAGGAGGTTGAAGCAATTAATGATTATCTAATAAACACAATTTGTGGTTGATGATATTCCTACAGATGAAGTAGTAGGAAAATCCAATAGACTATTGAAAAAGGGAACCGAAAAGTATCTTTTTTCACTCCTGTTTGGAACTCAAGAGCAGGCAAGTGTAATGAAGTACAGCAAGTGCATTATGCCAAGAGTTTTGCAAAACATTTTTAAAGTGTGATTGAAATGTTTTTGTGTGGATTGGAAGTTGATTACAGCACCATAAAATCAGAATTGGAGTTGAGAGGTATCTAAAGATCTTAACAGTTCACTTTTCATTCACAAGGTCTCCACACTGTGCCTTCAGAAAACAAAATAACACAGCTGAAATAAACCTTACAATGTAAAATGGACCATAATGCACATAATACAGTTATTTTTGTGCTAGTCAGTGTTTGAGTGAATGCCCATGTTTTCTCAAATTGAGTAAAATACAAAAATCAATGTAGCATGGGGAGAAAGGTCTGGAGCTGGCTTTAGTTTGTCGTTGTGTGAACAAAATGAATCAGCCTCTGCTCTGAGTGCTGTGTGAGGCTTCGCTGATGTGGTTCCTGGGGTTGCCCATTTGGACACATATCCCACCCTGTGGACCAGCAGTTTTATTTGAAGACAGATGGATTTTAGGAAATGAAGAGACATTTATACAGAACAGCACACAAAGAGCTGGGTCATGGTATATTTTTCCCCCTCCAGCCTCTTTTTCAGTCTGCAAGAGGTCTGTAGGCACTGAATTTTTAAGTCTTATCCTTTGAACAATCCTGTCTGGCCAGTTCTTTCCAGGGTCCTGTGCCCAGGTCAGATGCCCCAGTGATCCTGGAGCACTGTGATGACCTGGGGAGGAACATTGCCTCAGTTGCTGACTTTGGAACACATTTTCTGCACTTGCTCCCTCTACAAAGAGCATTTAGTTGTTCAATGAGATGTAGCTCACTTGGAGCTAATGGATAGCTCAGAGACACCTTTGTGTGGGAAGGCACTTAAAAAAAAATTGAAACATTTGTTTTGGTAGGAATTTTTTAACTTGCTTTATCAACTGTGGATTTTACAGCCTCTTGCTTTTGGGAAAATGCAGTTCAGGTAAATAAAGCAGAAAACTTGCTGCAGCAAACCTGATTGGAGACGACCTCTTCTACAATAGTAATGGGATTTTATTCATGTGGCACCTAATGTGTCTGCAAAAGCTATATCCCATGTATTTACTCCAAAGCAGTTCTATCCTGAGGAACAAAGGATGTTGTTTTTCCAAGGTGATGGAGGATTTCCAGATGTCTTCTGACTTTGGATTATCCCCAGGACATTAGAAAATCAGGTCCAGGATTTATTCAAGAGGAAACCAGCAGCAGCGAGTTTATTTAGCAGAAGTTGCAAACAATCAGTGCACAAATGAAAAGCCTCTGGATGCTGGGAAGTCTTTTAAAGGCTCTGTAATGTTGGGCTCAGGATTTGTTCTTTCTGATGATGTGCTTTTATTAGAGGGGTGTAGGAGAAGGCAATACAGGTGACCTCACCCCTGATAAGTAACAGCTGTGTTAATTACCCAATTCAGCCTCACCCCTGATGAGTAACAGCTATAGCCACTAAGGATGAGTGAGATAAAAGAGGGGGTGAGCTGGTAAGGGGAGCTTCATCATGGAAGAGGAACCTTGAGGAGCATGAAGGAGAGAATCAGTGCTGTGAGGTCAGTCTGGGTGTGCAGTTAGAGCCTGTTGTTGGAACCTGCAGCCACAGTCTGGCTGGGTGAAAGCCTGCAGTCACAATCTGCACACCAATCCCTGCAGTCAGAGGCTGCAAGGGGAACCTCCAGCAGGAGCTTGCTGCAGCCAGAGTCAGTGAATGGTCGGAGTCAGGATGGCTGAGCTATAAAGAGGAATAAACCAGGACCCTTCTCATGCTGTGATAAACAAGAAGTCTGTGTCTCAGCTCATTTCTACCCTCTAACAAGAGGGCTGCTGCAACAGAGGGGAAACCAAAATGTCAAGTATCAAGCCATGTGCCCCTGAGGGAGCAGAAACTTTCCAGCAAGGGTGGGAAGGAGTGTTATGTGAGGAGTTCAAGGGAGTTAAAGGGCTTTTTCAAATGAATCCTTTAAGTTTGAGCTGATGCTGCATGTTGAGGTGTAGAAGCAAAAGGTTCAGAAGAGATTTTTGGGATTGGGGCAGTTGGTTGTTTACTCCTTAGGCTCAGCTTTTGTGCTGCTCTAAGATGGGGTTTGGGGAGCTCTATCTCCCCTTCTCCATTTCCCCAGATCCACCCCATGGCTGGGCCTGGATCCTTCCCCTTTTATCCCACTGTCACAGCAAGATGAGGCCAGCAGAGAACTCTGCAAAGCCCAGCTCTATCACAGGCTGGGCAATATTCTTGAGAACTTCAGCCTAGTCTACCTTTGGGGAGCTCAGGAAAACATGTTCTATCTTCCTATAAATACTAATGCACAAGACAGCTTCTTAAGCACTAAATTCCAAGCAAGTATTTTGCATATAAACATTTATTTTCTTCACTGTTATCTTGCTCAAAGCTGACCATTTTTCTGCTAGAATGTTGCAGAAGCAACTCGGCTTTTTTTTTTTTTTTTTTTTTTCCTGCTGGCTGAAGCAGTTGGGGTGGATTTATTTGCTATTACTTAGGGCATTAAAACAAGGTTTTTACATTGGCTGCAGGAGGGATTTCTTACCCTCTTATTTATGGCAGGTGTGCATTAATGGGGGAGCTGGTTTGGCTCCCACTCTGTTTTGCAGGGCTGATTTAGACTTGCAGCTGTTTTCAAAATCTTTGCAAGTGGCCAAGTTATTTTTTGGCAATTATGCTAGACAGGAAGGGTGAAGGTATTGATTTAAAAATATGGAAAATGGGTTGGGAAATTGTTCAGCCTATTTTCATCCCACACTTACTCCATACAGTTGTGGGGTTGGTGTTTTCTTGGTGGTGTTGTTTTTTTTTTTTTTTTT
>VYZR01063015.1:30879-43535 GCA_013400675.1 Oxylabes madagascariensis
TTTTTTTTTTTTTTTTTTGTGAAAAAAAAATCCAAAGTTTGGAAAACTTGATGGTGTAGCTTGAGAGGTAACTGTAAAAAGTGCAGTCAGAGTCATTGCTTTAACCCACAGTGTCAAAAAACAGTTGTACCTGCTTTTGTGATGCTTTGCGTTTCTGGTACGGCAAACTCGGTGTGCAAAGAGCATGGTGAGGTACAGGCAAATTATTTTGTGATTAGCAAAGTGTGACCATTCTTACTTACTAGTCATGGATACTTGGGGTTTGAGATGCTTTCAGTTCTGCTCTAAGTCTGAAAATTTTAAGGTAGAGGCCAAAAAGGACAAAAAATTCAATTTAGAAGAGTAAATTTTGTTTTAATACATGTCAGAACTAATTTACAAGTGAGTTCTCATCCTTACAGCTCTGTGATTCCTTCATTGAAGAAGAATTTTTAATTTTTTTATGTGAGTTGATCTTGGGATAAGAACAGAGCTCTGGGCTTATTTCACTTATTCTCTGCTTTTGAGATGAGAATGTAGAGATGCACTTCAGATCCCCTCGGCAAGAAAGAAGGCTAGATGTGTGTTTGAGGGGTTTGCTGGGCTCAGAATATTGGCTTAGTGCATCCAGCTGGTGTTCCTGTACTGAGTGCCCCTCCTGCTCTTCATCCCTTGCAGATGTACCCAGGTGTGCAGCCAGGCTTCTTATGGTTCTTGTGTCTTAAGAAAATTCTTATTTTTGTAGGACTTCACACGTACTTTGGGGTTAAAGCTGTGACTTGATCACTCACTCTGTGCTGCTTTTGCTTCTGTGTTAATCACCTTCAGTCTGTGACAGGGGCAGTAATGTTCGTAGAATCCTAGAATGGTTTGGGTTGGAAAGGACCCTAAAGCCCCCTCCAGGGGTCAGCCTGGAGGAGAAAGGCTCTGAGGAGACCTTGGAGCGCTTTCCATTACCTAAAGGGCTATAAGAGAGTTAGAAGAGAGGCTTTTGAAGGCATGGAGTGATTGGACAAGGGAAAATGGTTTTAAACTGAAAGAGGGCAGAGATTTAGATTAGATATTAGGAAGAAATTCTTTACTAAGAGGCCAGTGCAGCACTGGAGTTGGTAACTGAGAGAAGCTATTCCTGCATCCCTGGCAGTGTCCAAGGCCAGGTTGGACAGGGCTTGCAGCAACCTGGGACAGTGGAAGGTGTCCCTGCCTGTGGCGGGGGGTGGCACTGAATTAACTTCAAGGTCCCTTCCAACCCAAACCATCTTGTAATTCTTTGAATTGAGTCTCTACTGTTTGATTCCTTACATTTAACAGCCCATGGGATTGCAGGGGATCATGCTTCTCTCCTATTCCCTTCAAGAAAACAAGCAGCTCTGATAATATATGTGGAAAAGAAGGGAATCCTTATGTTCTTCATGCCTTATCTTTCACGCCGAAGTGAGGCTTGTGCTGGAATGCAAAGATGGAGGTGAGCTAGACAAAATATTAACATGCTTTGATGCAAAACACAGATCTGAGTCTTCCACCTCTGATGCTCTCAGCTTTGAACTTGAAATCAAATGTAGAGCCCACATTCTGGGCCCTGGTTGTTGATGATTTACACCCTGCTTGAAACCAGCCTTGGAACTGGAAGTGGCAAGTGCTACCAGTCATGCTGTAAACAGGGATGGGGACTGTGCCAGTCTCCATGAGCTGGGAACCTGGGCTGGAATCTCTGTTGCAGGAGGAGACTCTCTGTAGCTACTTAAAATGATACAAAGCCACAATTATATCTCGCCTTTGGAAAGCAAATGGTCTTTAATTGCCTGCTGAAACTGCGGTTTGCCAAGATTAAATGTAGGATTAATGCCTGAAAGTTAAGACTTCTGCAGAAAAAGCAGTGTAACTAAAGTCTGGGCTTTGTCCCAGAGACCTGTACCTGCTTTTTGCTCTTGTATTCAGCTGGCAGTGACTAATTCACTCCTGTATGGCATCAGCTGTCCATGCAGTGGTTGGGGTTTTACTGTAGAAGCCTGGTTCTGGGGGAGACCCCGAGCAAGGGGCTGTGGGGGAGAAAAGAGCTGATTTTCATTCTCCAATGAGCTTCAGGCTGGGCAAGATGTTGGCTTGCCAGGTTTGAATTCCGAAGTGCTAATTGTCCTTATCCAGCTTGAGCCCTGGTGCTCAGAGCAGTCACTGCAGGGGAGGGGGCAATTAAACCTTCATGGCTCACCCTGGTGAGCAGTGACTGGGGAAGAGCCAGTGGTGATGCTGGCATCATCTGTGTAAGAAATAGATAATTTTAAAGATCTTATGGAACTTGTTGTCAAGTCTCAAGCGAGCAGGAAGGGAAGGCTGTGGCTGGGAATGGCTGTTTCTTGCTATTCTTTCCACTGAAATCTGAAGCTGCTTTTGATGTTGGGTATCTTATGAACCATACAAACTCAGGTTCAGAAAGATGCATTTTGGAAACTCAGTGCTGACTACGTGAGAATAAATCCATATGTGGTAAGAACTATGAAGCCTTATGAAATTTCTGGAAGGTCTGTGGTGCTCAAGATGGTGGTGAGACATTCAGTAGAATGTCTTCAGTTTGTACACCCTCTGCGCACACCGAATTCAAAATAAAACATTTCCAGTGGAGACCCTGAGCTACAGCTGGTTTTCTTCCATCAAAAAAACCTGGTCTAGTAGAATGTGCCCCTGCCCATGGCAGGGGATTTGGAGCAAGATGATGTTTAAGGTCCCTTCCAAGCCAAACCATTCTGTGGTAAAAGTCCTTTTCATGGTTAACTCACACTGCACATGGCATCTTAACACCTGGCTGGAGGAACACTGCTTCCCCGAGGCAGCAGCTAGGGAAATGAATGGTTATGTTTGTATAACTTTGAGTTCAAGGATATTTCTGTCAGACTTGAATGCATCAGTTGATTTGTGTTTATTTTTGGGATATGGGGAAAAATGAAGTTTTCCTGTAGGCTTTATTAGAGCATGGAGTGGAATATGTAAGGCAAGATTTAAAACTAAATAGCCTATTGTTTCCTGAGGTGCTTTCAATCATGAAGCCTTGCAGTTGGTTTCCCCCTCCCCTCCATCTGCAGTGCTGAACTCTGTGAAACACATCCAGCTCTCTGCTGATACCTGACTCCCTTATCTCTGCACTCTTACGAATTGCAGAATGTTTTCTAGCCCTGGAAAATCACGCTTTGCCTGTGACAAAATTCTTCCTCATCTATTTGTGGATTCTCGTTACAGCCCTTTATGAATTTGAAGCAAGTGGGTGTGGCAAAGCACAGGGGAAAGTCCCTGGTGGCTGCAGGAGCTGGGCAGGAGCACAGCCTGGCCCTCACAGAGCTGCTCTACTCCGTGGTGGGTGTGAGTGCACTGGAGCTGGGCTCCTGGTGGCTGAACACTGAGCATTTCTAAAGCTGCTCGAAGGAGGATTTCGACACCACTAAGTCAGGCTTGTTCACAGCTGAGTCTGCCTGGGTGTCATCTGGGTGAATAGAAGTTACCCTAGCTCCAGAGAGGGTTATGCAATTGGGACCAAAAGTCGTTGTCATAATGAGAATCATAGAACCCCAGAATGGTTTGGGTTGGAAGGGACCTTAAAGCTCATCTCATTCTACCCCTCTGCCATGGGCAGGGACACCTTCCACTATCCCAGGGTGCTCCAAGCTCTGTCCAACTTTGGAGTTATACACATCCAGGGATGGCATGTCCACAAACTCTCTGGGCACCTTGTGCCAAGGCCTCTCCACCCTTATAGGGAAGGATTTCTTCACAATATCAAATCTAAGTCATTCCCCCTTGTCCTATCACTACACACCCTTGTGAAAAGTCCCTCTCCAGAAGGCTCCACTTTAAAAAAAAAGGCAGGAATTAAAGCTGGGACTGGTTTACAGCTTTAACTTTCTGGGATGCCAGCAGCTTTGTTGTTTCAATGGGTTTGGTCCCAGGCTTTTCCATTAGCTGAGCAGGGCAGTCAGCAATAGGACAGGTGGGACCTGGTGGCAGGACACAGTGCCACAGGGCAGGGGAGCTGTGCCCAGCCCTGCTGTGGGAAGGGACTCCAGACAATGGGATTTTCTGGTCGGATGGACAGGCTGCCTGCTCCTGTCCTGCTTGCTGAGCAGTGCTGGAGGAGCTGACATCTGTGACAGTCACTGGGATCCTTATTCCCAGTGCAGCGCACCTCCCTGTGCCCTGTGTGCAGCATGGTATGATAAGAACCGAGGGATAAAAAAGGTCTTGATGCCAGGTCTTGCTTCACAAGGCAGGAGTGAGTTCAAAAAGCAGCAAGAAGTCAGGAAAAGCTGCCTTTTTTCTGGCTCAGTAAAGGGACAGACACCAGTGAGGGTGTCCCTGCAGACCCTGCTCCTGACCTTGGCACACTCATGCATGGAGTGCCTGTGTCATCTTCCTTGTCCTGCCTCCTCTCTTGTCCATAGCAAGAGATTGTTTTAGTCTTGAGGCATTGCTGAGTGAAAAAGGGGAGAAAAAAACCCCTATTTAATGTGTAGAGAGAGCTACTGCAGCTACCTGTCAGCTCCAAATCATCCCCAGATGGAAGGGGCTGAAGGAGGGGTGTGGAGAGGCAGAACGGGCTGTTTTATGAAGAGAGCCGCATAAAACATCGGTGAGAATGTAGGGGGATAATGCAATGGATTTATGGGCTTCAAATGCCTTCCCCAAACTGCTATGCAGGCTGTCACTAAAATGGAAAATAGATATAAGGTTGTATAATGTACCCACCAAGTAGCGTGTGATTTAACAGCAGCACTTACCATTTGCATTGAGACAGGCTGCAATTGCTAAAATCAGAGGGGAAGCTTAAAGTCCTAATGTTTGATGGTGGATATGACTGTCGAGAGCAAAATTCTGCTCACTGGGACTGATTAATTCTATATGGCAAAAGATACAAGATAAAGTGGTCTGCATACTGGGGTCAATTGCTATGGGAAGAAACATATGAGCATATTTTCTTTTCCCTTGACTGGGAAGCTCTCAATCCTGAGACGTTGGAGTGTTCCGCCCTCAGTTTTAAGGTTATGAACACACAAAATCCTGACAACTCTGTTATTCATCAGGGTGAAATCTTACTCATATGTACCAACTGTATGGGCAGGCTAAATGGATCTATCAGCCGTGATTTGAGCAGAATATTCTGCCTTCTTAATTTATTCAAGAGGATTAAAGAGAGTCTGAACAGCTATCTGGGTTCCCTGAGGATTTTAGTAGTGGGGGGCAAGAAGGGCCATTACAGTGGAGTGATGAGATCTTTATCACAACGTGTTCTTGGATCAAGCTTAGGGCCTCGTAATAGGCTCTTCCAAAGGAACTTCTAAACCCTAAGTTAATTCATCACATCTCTTGATGGTCTATTTCCCTGTTTAATTGCCACATTTTTAACAATAGCTACCCTTTTTTTTTTTTTTTTGTTCTATAGGGATTTTTTTAACCTCTAATTTTCAACTCTTGCTGGTATTTCTGTTATAGAGAGCACAGGACAAAGCACTTTCTTTCTCCACCATGCAAAGAAGGAGTAAAATTCACCAGACTTGTGCACTTGCTTGTTCACCACTGAAGTTTTGAAAAATCCAATTGGGTTACTTTTGTTATTTTTTAAGCTATGTGTTTTCTCTCTTGCAGTGGGAAATAAACTGGTGCTTCCTAGTTTAGCTAATACCTCTGCTATCATCTCCCCCTTCCCCATGAAAGTTTTATGTCCTTGTAAGAGAAGTTCTGCAGTCGCAGACAATGACAGTTAGCAAAGTGTTCACATCTCCCCAGAAAATTGTGTTAAATTGGGCTGTGTGAGGGAGAGAAGAGCTGTGCTTATGCTCTCAATATTACATCTCTGTCTCTGGGGTTGTTACCATAGCTCAGTGATTTCAAGGCATTAATATTCCGAGCTTTAAAGTGGATAAAAAACAGAGGGAAAGATGGAATTAGAGGGGGTGCCCCTGGTTAATGGGGACTAGAGTGCACTGGAATTGGTTGCTTAAATAACCAGGAGTGAACTTGCTCACCAGCCTACTCCTTTATGCTGATCTTTTCGTATTTTATTCTGCAATCTATCACAGCAATTGCACATCACTGAAGACCTGGACATTAAAGCCTTTTTGATAGTTTCCAGTAGACTCGAATGTACACTGTTGGCCTGTTCTATGTTTTACAAGGAATTTGGACTCATGTAGCCAAATTTGGCACAGTTGATTGGAGATTTCAGCATCTGAGCACCTCCTGAGTACATCCCTCCTGCCCAGCTGGGAGGATCCTGGGCTCAGTGTTCTGCCCCTCTTGTGCTGGTGAGGAAATTGCTGTTCTTTGTTCTTCTGAGTTCCTTCACCATTTGGCTTTTTGATTTTTTTTCAAATTTACTGCTTTTATTACTTCAGTATGAGAAGTATTTAATTAACTCAGCGAAGGAGGTTCCAAGGAGAGCCAGGATTTATTAATGTGTATTTCTTTGCCTGATTTTGCTGTGTTTAGATCCACTGCAGTGCTGGCCACTAAAATTTTCCTTGGGACCATCAAGTTCCCCTGGAGCTGATGTCTAAACTCTTCATTGCCTATGGAAACCCTGGACAGACATTCCAGTTTGCAGAGCAAAGACAACTTTCCAATTAGGACAGTGCCTGGCCTGCAGGTAGATCAGGAAGGTGGTTAAAAACCACAGAGTTTCAGTCTTGTGAGAAATTTCCTCATCTTTGTATTTGCATTTCTTCTTCATCAGAAGGCAAATAAATATTTTCAATATTTCCATCAGAATTAAATTTTAAAATATATATTTTTTTATTTTTGTTTGTTTTGTCTATGCTTTTAAACTTTTAAATTAATAATGGGTTTTTTAAGAATACAAAGTATTAGATGGCTCAGCTTGTCTTTAAAATAGATTATTTAAAAATAATTTAGAACATCTGCTTTCAAGTGATTGAGTCATCTCATTTTTTTAGATTAGAATCTCTTGTTTGTTCTGTAATGAAATGCTTTGACACTTGGAACAAGAAATTAAGATAAATATTCAGCATACAAACCACAAGACAGGTGTTTTTTCCAGCATCCTTCTTGTTCCAGAGAAGTGCCATATTTCTTCTCCAGACATGTTTTCGTGCTTTTATAAATTACTCCGGTGCAGGAAATTTCCACGGTTTCTCGAAAATTTTTCACTCTCTGATTCCCTACAATTTCTCTTGCTTCAGAAAACTGAGTTTAAATCAGTTGAGAAGACAGGAAACTTCTTGGCACCTTCCTTTCACCTGGCTATCATTTGGTGGAGGACACATGCAAATGAACATATAAGCGATACATTGATTTCTGCAGAGAAATCCTTCGACCCAGGGCCATGGATCCACACTTGTGTGCCACCCCTGAGTTATTCCAGGGGGAAATCTCACTGCCTGGAGCCCCTGGAGGTGCTGCTGGCTGTGGGGAGGGTGGCAGGGCAGGGCTGTGTGCCAGCCCAGCCCCGACACGCCGCTGGCAGGGGCAGCTGTGGCTGCAGCTGGAGTGGCAGCTGCTGTCACTGTGCCTGCAGGTCCGGGCAGGAGTGAGGCTGAGACAGAGCTCTCAGATGTTGATCCACACTCAGGGCAGCACTTACAGCTAAGAAACAGCAGGTAGCTCACTTGGAAGGGAAAAATGATTGGTTGTTTGTTTTTTTTTTTGCTGAGCTGGAAGAGTTTGCCTCCTTTTCCAAGCAGACAGCTCTGTTTCCAGGGCTGCTTCCTCTGCTCCACCTGGGGTTTGGCTGCTTAACCAGCAGCACTCAGCAATTCCAGAAATCCACAGGCTTCTCAGCCGCACAAATGTTTGTCTAGAGGAGTGCAGAACCCCTGGTTTTATACATGGCAGCCTGGAGAACATCAGGTCCTCGTGGTGGTGAGGAGAGTCCTCCCACAGGTGGGCACACAGCCCGGGGGCTCTCCTGGCAGTGTCTGTGTGCCCCCTCTGCCCCAGGGGCTCTCCTGGCAGTGTCTGTGTGCCCCCTCTGCCCCAGGGGCTCTCCTGGCAGTGTCTGTGTGCCCCCTCTGACCCTGGGCTCTCCTGGCAGTGTCTGTGTGCCCTCTGCAGTGTCTGTGTGCCCCCTCTGACCCTGGGCTCTCCTGGCAGTGTCTATGTGCTCTCTGCAGTGTCTGTGTGCCCCCTCTGCCCCAGGGGCTCTCCTGGCAGTGCCTGTGTGCCCTTTTCTGCCCACTCCAGTCTCTCAGAGCCCTCCTGGAGGGAAGCAGAGAAGAGCTCAGCCCTGATGAGGGCAGGAATTGGTTGCTGTACCTGCACCCTTTGCACTTAGCAAGGGTAAATATTTCTGCTGCTGGCCTGAGTGACACTGGACACGTGCACAGCTTTGCACTGGTGTGTTTCTGTTCACTGTGCTGCATCCAGGTGCTGTTAATGTGTTAAAGTCAAATGTTCTGTTTTGGGGACAAGGGTGGCTTCCTCTGAGTGCCTTCACACCACCTGGTTTAGCAGGGTTCGTTTCTACTGGGAAGAGACTCTGATGCAGAAAAAGGAAACTCACATTTGGCTGTGCCACAGATCTCTCTGCTGGAGTTTATATATCCTGAAAAGAGTCTTGGGAAATGCTGAAGTCTGATTTGAGTGAGCAGTTGCTCTGAAAATTGACCCACACTACAATATCGAATTGGGGACATACTCTCAAGAGCTGTTTCCTCCTTCCCTGCTTCTTGTGAGTTGACCCAGGTTGTTTTAAGGTCCCTTGTACTCCTTCTCTGCTACAGTCATCAGAAAAATAAAGACTGGGTTGGTTTGTTTGTTTTGTTTTTTTTTAAATCAGCGAGTAGGTTTTCTTTTGTCTTTTTTTTTCTTCTTGAAAGCTTTTCTAGCTCTTTTTGCCTAAAGGGGATAGGTTTTTTTGATTTTTTTTTTTTAATAAGGAAAAATAACTGTTTCTGTAATGATTTTAGAACTGCTGAAGTTAGCTGAATACATTTATTCATATGGATAGAGATCAAGGACAGGTGCATCTTGCACTTGTATTTATAACCTTCAGTATAATGTGCTTGAAACGAAATACCATTAATTTTGCATAGGCCACTGCCTGTCCTGGGCACCCTGTGGATGTGCTGTTCAGTGTCCCAGGTGTAGGAACTTCCCTTTCTTTTCCCCCAATTCCCATTTTGCTGATTCCCCTTTGTAGTTCCATAGAATTTCTATTTCTCTAGCTCTTGATGTGCCAACAGAGCATACAAGATTGCATTGGCTCATTCCTACATAACATTAAATTAAATGCATTTTTCTTTCTGGATTTTAGCTATGGCATGGACAGGGTTGTGTCTCTTGATTTAAGTATTTGTTTCTCAATTTAATTCTAATGGTCTTCTTACAAATTCCCTTGAAGTGTCTTGATGCAATAAGATCTCTCAAAATACTGCCCCATGCCATGCTGGTTCATGGCTCCCTGAGGGAAAAGCAGCAAGTGTAAAGATTTTCCTCCTGCTTTTAATTTTTTGTTTAAGAACCATTATGCTCAGATGTCTCTCTTTCTCAGGTGTCTGGCACGTAATAAAAATTTAAACCCAGGTTGTAATTCCTGGAAAAATTAGCTGGTTTTCAATGAAATCACCTGCAAGCTGTCTAATTAGAATTCCTTTAAGAGTTCTGCTTCTGTACTTTGTTGCTGGTGTAATTCATGCCCCTTCTCTGCCACACTGCCTTATCTTGAATGTCAGCTCTGTCTAAATTGTTCTTCTCTGTCCAAATAACAGGATTCACGTGCTCTCATCCTTCTCTGGTGTCAGTAACATCAATCTTGGTCTCTTATTTATCCTGTTATTATTAAAGCTTCCCTTTTTAAACACTGGATAGTTATTTTTCCTCAAAATGCAACATTTTCCTCCCGTCATAAAGCAAGCAACTTAAAGATTTTCAAAGGTTCTTTCAGAAAGGCTGGGAATTAGATTCTTGTGGAGACCTTAATAAAAAAAAGACCTCATGTATTAACACGCTCTGATTTATTCATAGTGTTTCATTACAAATAAGTGAGGATCCCATAATATCAGAAAAGGTTAGGAGAGCAGCAGAGCACGGTACATTATATTGACAGCTCTGTTGAAATTGAGCTGCTTTGGGATTGAATTTGGAACTCAGGCAAGGAATTGGCTGGTAAATAAGTCATGAGCTTCCCTTGAAGTGTGTGTATATCAGGAGGGTTGCCATGGGTGAGCGTGCTGAGCTCAGGCAGGTTTCAAGGTGTGCCAGCACCAGCTCCAGGTTAGTCAGGACATCCCTCCAGGCCTGGAACCCTCCTGGCTTAAACCTGACACTGCACCGAGTGTAAATCTGCACTCTGAGGCTCAGAATGAGGGGAGAGAAAGAAAGGACAGCAGAAGCTGGTTTCCACAGGGAGAAGGGCTTTTTGTCTAAAGACACGATGATACTCATTTTATTTAAACATAACATTTCATTTCATTGTGTTCTCTGTAGCACAGGAAAAGACTTCCAAAGCTTTTGTGGTTAGAGAAAGGCTACCATTGTTTTCAGCTGCCTTTTGAGGAGATGATTTGCCAAAAGGAAACATATCCATGTTTGCACTGAGGGTTTTCATAAGCTGGGGGGGGGCTTGCATGAGTGATTCTCATGAAAATCCTGGCAGTCGTGCTGTGTGCTCTGGTTTGACTACAGAAGTTCTGAGCTTGGGAACAAAAAGCAATTCTTTGCATCTTTTGTTGTAAGTCAGCACATGCTGAGGCTTCAGTGAAGAGAGGAAATTAGTTTTTCCCTGAGTAAGGCCTTGGAAAAATTGTCATGTTTGTTTGGCAGCGCCCAAATACAAAACCGCTCATGGGAGATATGGAAATAATCCTGAAATAATACCTGTCCTTGAGGTGACAAAACAGGGGAGCAGAGAGAGGCCAGGTGCAGAAGAGCCCTCCTTCACCCTCCTGTCCTTGTTCTTCATTTGCAGATCACCTACAAGGCCGTTGGGTCTCTGGATCCCAGTGCTGACCTGTCCAGCCAAAGAGGGAAAGTCTTCAAGCTACGGAATGAAACCCATCACCTCTTTGTAGGGCTGTACCCAGGCACCACGTACTCATTCACCATCAAAGCCAGCACAGTCAAGGGCTTTGGGCCACCCATCACCACCCGGATTGCAACTAAGATTTCAGGTACTGCTTTGGAAAAGAAGGAAAAAAAATTCTAGGGCTTTGTGCTTTAGACTCAAAGCTGATGCATAAAATTTAAAAAAATACTCAGCTCGTCTCTCCAAGTTTCATAGGACAGAGTTTTGAAACAGCCACAGACCTTTGTTTATTTGGGTTACAAATACAGGGGTTAATTTGTGGGTGTCCTAAATATCCCTGGATATCTCTGGAGCATTTAAAATGAGAACCATCATTAGTTCCACGAATTAACTACCCTTATAGTAATTATTGTTAGCATTATCTGCCTGGCTAGGGAAGCTCCTTCCATAATGTGGTTTTTATTTTCAGGATATGCCAAAATGAATGTAATGAAGTAATGGAATTAATAGTGCAAAGAGACTAAAAATAAGGGAGGAAAGCTGTTTTTCTTGGGTTTTTTTATGAGTAAGAGCAGAGGGAGGGTTTGAGGCAGACAAGAATATGAAAGGCACTAAAATAAGGAGGCAATGGAAAAGGGAGTGTGAAAAAAATGGGAAACAGGCCAGTTATCAAAGAAAAAATGAACGGTAGTGGTGATATCGGGCAGATACATGTGGATTTTAACATTTAGTTGATAGCACTAAAATAGGTCCTCTAACAGACAGAAGAGCTGTCATTTTTGGACTATTTTAACTGCTTTTTTCAGTAAAGTCAAAACACATATCTGGAACATTCAGTACACTGGTAATGCTTGAAATTATGGCTGGTTATTGTAGAAAAGATTGCACTACAGTATAGATTTTCCACTGCCCCATTTCAAAATCAGTTAATAATAGCAAGTTGTGAGCAGTAAGTGACAGGGTAAATTTTAAGGAAGCAAAGCACATCCCCTCCCTCTACTCAGGGTTTGAACCCTTCACATTTAGCACTAAAATCACTTGAAGTAAAAGCCATTAAGTGTCCAAACAGCTCCATGGGCTGTTGGGGGTTCTGCAGCCCTGCTGTGAAGGGACAGCACAGCCTGCACTCCATTCCCTTGTGACCAGAGAAATAAAAAACCACAGCAATGGTTTGGTTTTCCCCTCTGATTCAGTGTCTTTGCAATTATCATCCCATGAGTGCTCAAATTGTGTTAGCAGCCTGCATGAGTACCAAATACAAGCATCCCGAGCTTGGTTTATTGACTTTTTTACCCCCCATCTTCCAAATACCTGGCTCTCAGTAGGTGGGTACAAACTGCATGCAAGCATTAGGGTAGCCCCTGACATTGGATTATCTCATTGCACGGTCAAGTTTGTGATACATTTTCCAAATAATTTGAAAACTACCATTAAACTCGCTCTAAGAGGCAGCTTTGAGGTTATTAGGGAGAAGAAGGATTTTTGCATTGACAGGAATGTCCTTGTGAGGCTGTATTTGTTTTCACGTGGAAGGACACCTGTGCTGTGGCACTGTGTGAGTGTATTTCTGTGAGGGCATGAAGCTGAGCTGAAGCATCATCCCTCTGGCCAGAACAGGGCTCAGCAATTCCTGCTGTGCCATCGAGGCCAGCAGCTCGAGGGAGGGGATTTTCCTCCTCTCCTCTGCCCTCGTGAGACCTCACCTGGAGCTCTG
>VYZR01063016.1:0-23434 GCA_013400675.1 Oxylabes madagascariensis
TTTTTTTTTTCCTCCTCCTATTTAAGCCTCCTTACTTCCAAAAAGCTTGGTTTTTCACCCGCTCCTCTCTGTGGGGGGAAGTAGCTCCTTTGGGAGCTTCGA
The DNA here is from genome assembly GCA_013400675.1 of Oxylabes madagascariensis. NCBI lineage: Eukaryota > Metazoa > Chordata > Aves > Passeriformes > Timaliidae > Oxylabes > Oxylabes madagascariensis. Next base: position 103 of record VYZR01063016.1, read on the forward strand.
GATGAGGCTGAGATCAAGTGAGGCTGAACATTCCTGTCCTGCTTCTGCTGCAGACGGCTCCCGCTGCTGCTCCGTGTGCTGTAGAGTCTGGTGCTCACACCCTCGGCGCTCCGCGGCAGCTCCTTCAGGGACCTGCTCAGCTGCTTCCCTTTGCTGTGGAACATCTCGCGCTTGTAGGTGCTGCTGCTCACGGGAGTGCAGCTCTTAGGCAGGGGCTGCAAGGCATGGTCTGTCCTCTCTGGCTCTGAAGTGAAGTTCACAGGCCTAAGGAAGCAAATATCCAAGCTGGACTCGGAAGAGGCCGGGGAGCAGTTCTCAAAGAGAGCGAGGTTTTGGAAGGTGTCGTCTTCGTAGGGGCCTGGCATGGTGAAAACCTCCCCAGGGTAGTCAAACTCTTCGTAGCTTGGTGCAAAGTTCCTGGCGTCCTGCAGCAGTTCCACAGAGGTTCTGATGGCTCTCTCGGTGTTCCCCACCGCGTCAGCCGGTGGCGCTTCGTACTCCATTTCGGGGATGGATTGCAAGGGGGCTGTCAAGGCCTTGAGTTCCTGCTCTGTCAGCTGAGAGGAGGCAAGGATGTTCTCTGGCCTCTCGTGTTTTCTGCTGTCCATCTCCCAGTCAGGGGGCTTTACAGCCTGGATGTTCTCCATCACGGTCGGCTGGGGTTTCTTCATCTGCGGCATCAAATGCCTTAAAAACAAAAACCAAACCAAAACAAACAGACGGAAGTGGAATACTAAAGGATGACAGACACAGTATGACAAATTCCCCCCACCCACCCCTTCACTCCCCCAGCCCTGTTGTGTTGATTTTATGGCTAAAAGGTACTCTCCTGTCTTGGAGAACAGTAACAGAGGTGTCTGTTAGAGAAATTGCCTGGCTGGTTAGGAGGACCAAACTTGGAGAGACAAAACTGCTTATGCAGTTACTTTGACTGACTTTTGTACTCTACAGCATGAAATGCATAGAAACTGAGATGAGAAGCCAACTGCTCCATCTCTCTCCTGTTCATCTGCATTTTAGATTTTAACTTTCCTTCTCTCTCTGTAATGTAGGAGCTGTGCCTCACTTTCCTGTGGTCTCGTCTTTTCAGGTGAACTGGGTTTCTTTCTTGGGTAAGGTGACTCTGTCCCCAAAATGTGTCAGGAGTACTTGGAGGGCTCCTACCCTCCTTGTGCTCCAGCTGAGTCTTCAGTTCAGGGTGAATGTGGGGGTGGTGCCAGCTGAGGCTGCCAAGGTGGAGGCCTGGAGCAACCTGTCTGTGAGAGGAGGGAGATTGGCTTGGGCAGTCTGGGGAGAAGGAGGCTGAGGGCTAATCTCTAACACTGCTGACAGAGGGGGACTGGCAATGATGCAGCCAAACTCTTGTTAGTATCAAATCAGGTAAAGAAAACACAATAGCCACAAATTGCTGGCATAAGAATAAAGGTAAGTCCAGCGTGCTTCTCTGATCATCATCTCATTTGGCACCTGTCAGGCTGGAAATGGCCAAAGGGAAACCATACGAGGAGCAGCTGAGGGCACTTGGTGTGTTCAGCCTGGAGGAGACTGAGGGGAGACTTCATTGCAGTTACAGCTTCCTTGTGAGGGGAAACAGAGGGGCAGGCCCTGATCTCTTCTCTCTGGTGACCAGTGACAGGACCTGAGGGAGTGGCCTGGAGTTGTCAGGGGAGGTTTAGGTTGGATATCAGGAAAAGGTTCTTCACCCAGAGGGTGGTTGGGCACTGAACAGGCGCCTCAGGGCAGTGGTCACAGCACCAAGCCTGACAGAGTCCAAGAGGTGACTGCTCTCAGGCACATGGTGTGTCTCGAGGATGGTTCTGTGCAGGGTCAGGAGTTGGACTCAATGATTCTTGTCCTTTCCAACTTAGAATATTTTGTGATTCTGTGAAGATTTCCAGGTGCTACCAGTAGCCCTGTCTGTCTTGACTTAGTCCTGTGTCTTTTTGAACCCATTTTGTACTTGTGTCTTGTGATAGTGAATCACATAATTCAATTATATGCTGTGTGGAAAAGTTCTTTCTTCCCCTGCTCTGCAACCTTGGTCCTGTTTCCCAGCTTTTGCAATGCTGACAGTGAATAATGCAGAGTGTTACTGTGCACACTACTGTCAGGCCTAAACAAATTCATGTGCTCCCTGACGTACTGCCTTAGCAGGCAGCCCTGGGCAGAGCTCCGAAGCATTCCCTGCTTGTGAACCACACAGCAGGGGATGGCAGGATGGAGCCAGCCCTTCAGCTCTCCATCCATACACAGGGAGTGGTTTTGGAAGTGAGAGCCTGCATGCAGCTGCATGGTGTCCCTAGCACGGTGTGGGTGAGGAGAGAGTTTCCAGCCTACTTTGAAAGATGCCCACGAGGACAACAGGCTTACGGGGTGGTTGTGCCAGAGGAAGGTGCTGCTGGGAATGACTGCATGGCCTCTTCAGTGTGGAGCCCACTGTCCCGCATTGATGCTGCACTGGGGGTTGGAGAAACCTCCTGGCTTGTACACTGGGAGGTGAGACCTTTGTACAGCTTCACCAGGGATGACCTGAGGGAGGAGAAATCCATCGTCGGGCTAAGAAATAAGGCAGGGAATGAGCACGAGTGTGTAGAATCACAGAAAACAGGACTGGGAGGGACCTTAATATTCCCGTTCACCTCTGCCCACCCCAAGGAAGAGCCTGTTCCACCTAGTCTACTCCAGCCAGCAGGGCATCCTGCTTTCTGTGGTGCTCTTAACACCTCTCCTGATAGCAGTCCCTCCCCAGCAATCTGCTCCAGCCCTTTACCACCCTCCATACTTGGAAGCTTCCCTTGAAATTTGATCTTGTCCTACTCCTCAGGTAAATCATCACAAGGAGTAAAGGCTCCAGGTTCTGATTTTAGTAGAAAGCCTTGGTTTCAAGGAATTGTTCTGAACTGCAACTTGAGATTCTGCATTCAGGGTAATTTCTGTCATAGTTCATCTCCAACAGGTTATGGGAGGCTTTTTTTTCTCCCACCTCCTCTCCCAGTAAAATNCCACGGTAAATGTAATCACGGGATGTGTGGGTGATGCACTGGTTTGGTTTAGCTTTGGGTGAATAAACCAATATTTTGATTTTCTTGGGCTTGCTTTCTGTATATTTGCCTTGTCTGAAATGTTTCAGTACAATTCAGATAAGCCTTTTTATCAGCCATCTCTCTGTAGGACAGGTTGTTGGGCCCTAGGAGCCCTCTCAGATGTGTCCCATCTCTGGGCTCCTGTTTTCCCAGAGCAGCAGACAGTAGAGCCTTTGGCTTCCCAGGGGACATAAGCTGTTTCTGTCAGGTCAATTGGAGAAAGTGGCAAATACAAGCAAGCCTCATGTGAAAAAGATGAAACTTGACCTATTGTTAGGTGGCTTTCCCTTTCAAAGTTGTTTTGTTTTTTCTCCTTCAAAGAGCCCACTGGGTTTGTCAGGACCCTGTACCTGTACAGGCCCAAATTCCTGCTCTGAGTTAAGTGTCACCTGATGTTCAACAACACAGTTCCCATCCTGGGGCCCTACCTGTAGATGGATAAGGTATTCAGGGATTCGCTGGACTATATGAAAGAACAGAATGTAGAGATCAGACTTGATTTCTTCTTCTACCTGAAATAGATAAAGTGACTTAAGAGTCTTTTCCACCCATAAAACATATCTCCTTTCAGATGCTTCTGTGGTTTAATGAGTAGTTATGCTGTAAGGAGTTACAGCAGTTCACAGGGGCACACCAGGCATTTAGCTTGGGGACACTGAGCCTAATTAAGTAGGAGGGCACGTTGAAAGTGCACTACTTAAGTTTCAGTGAAACCCCAAGAAGACACTGTTGTTCAGGAGGATGTTCTTAGTTTAGGCTCAAATTAATTGAACAAAATTAGATTGACTTCTAAATTAAAATATCTTGGAAGCAAGTAAATGTGGTGCAGTTATTGCACTTAAAACTACCTTTATATTTAACTTTCCAAGTTTAAACCAAGAATCCAGGACCAAATAGCTGAAGCTGAAAGTGAAGACTTTTCTCTGTAAAGGACTTTTTGGATGAGTCCTCCATTTTCCAGGAGACAGTTCCTGGAAAAGGTCTGGATAGCACGTGCATAGGCAAGCTTTCGGGAGGTGTAATCTGAGACATTGTTTCATGGCACAGCAGCAAAGCAGTTTTGGTTTCAGACAGTGGGGAAAGTGTTAAATCTGCCTTTTGTAGGTGCCGGTCAGCCATGGCAGCCTCCAAGAAACAGAACACGTGGATTGGCAGGAGAGTCCTATCATGGGGAGGCACAACAGGAAGAGAACCAGGCCTGCATGTTACCATTATGTGTCTGGGGAGCAGGCAGGAAGTTTACCTCCTTCAGGATCACCACGTGGATCAGAGAGATGCATTCTGGCAGGTCCCTCAGGTAAGCAACGTAGTAGTCCAGAAAATTATTCTTACAAAAGAGAAAGAGACAAGAATAAACAAACGTAACAGAGATTTTTGGTCACAGAGCCAGCCAAACTGTTGATTCCCCACTATCACTGCTGGAATGTCGCCCTGATGCAGCCTTCTGAGAAATTGTTTGTATTCTTATCAAGATCTTTCTCATGCTCTAAGTGTCAACAAGAGGTTTGCTTTCATATTTTCATGGAGGAGGAGAGAGTTGGCTGACTGTTGACCTGGCCAGTAGGCGAGAGAGGTGGCAACTCTCACCTCCAATCCATGGATCCCTTTGGAGTTCTATAAAATGTGAAAAATGTAAATAAAGTTCCTCTTTTCCGGCACGACTCAGCATGTACAGGTAATCCTTTCTGTCTCCTTCCCACAGCTGGAAGGTCACCAGTGCAGCAGAGCTGCTGTTTCACTCCTTCAGGGCTTGGAACTTCTCAGCAATGCCTGTTTTATAAAATGTGTTCAGCTGTTGAGCACAATATGCAAAGCTTTACTGCAGGTGGGGAGGGGTAGAGAGGCTGGGCAGTAAGAAGCTCTTCTTATCTAAGACTTAAATTTTATAAAGTATCAGGTGAGTTTTTATACATCCTTGCTGCTCACCAGGGCAACAGAAATGGGTGCAACAAACCACGTGGGGCTCTGCCTGCCCAGATGCTTGTCAGAGCTTCAGAGCTCTGAGCAAGGTGTGTTGGGGCAGGGAAGCATCAGAACCACTCTCTTTTCACACCCTCACTGCAGATACAGCCATTCAAGCTGTCAAAGCTCACTTGTGGCTCCTGCAAGCAGGTCTGAGTCTCATGTAGTTTATGGAGCTGTGCTGTGAGGCTGCTTGCCCACAGCTGGGATTCCTGAACAATAAAGGGGCTGCCCTGCCCCAGGACTCTGCTCCCAGGGGCTTGCTGAAAGGCCTGACCTTTCAGGCCACAGCTGCACAGCACAGCCCCTCTGTTGGTGTCTCGGTCCACCTGGGCCTCAACAAAATGTCCTGAATCTCCAGAAGATTCTGGAGAGGTCTTTAATGTACCTCATCATTTGTCAGCTTCAGGAAGATGTCTCCTAGGATCCCTTGTCTTGGCCAGCTCAGGACTCGCTCCTGCAGAGCGTGCAGTAAATCCACGTGCTGCTGCACCAGGAACCGCAGAGAGTTGGGGAAAAAGCTGACAGGAGACCAAATCAGAGCGGTTACACAGAGCAAACCCCCACCCCTAACAAGTGAGTACTGTGTTACTAACTCCTGTACTTGGAATCCTGGCTGTATCAGGGGTTCCTGCTTTGGTACCCTCTCCAGCTGACTATTCATAAAGTGCTTTGAAAGCTCCTTAGGCTTTCTTTGCAATGCATTGAGTAGCTGACCAGAACTAGCAGCACTAAAAAGCCCCAGGCAATGCTACTGTGGTTGATGATGCAGGACCATGGTCCTGAGCCAAGCCACTGAGAGCTTGGAGGAGAGCCCCTCAGCTTTCTGTGTTGTCCCATTTGTCAGGCCCTTTCATGAGACAACCCCTTGATGCAGAGCTGGTCAAAATGTGCTGCTGCCTTTCTGCCACTTCACAAAGATTTCAGGCAGAATCAGAACAAAGATGGTGGACAAGATGCAAGGTACAGGCAGGAACATCTTTAATGACTCCAAAAACCTCCCAGTGCCTCCAGTTTTCAACTGGAAATAAACTAAGTGTTCAAAGATCTCTGTGTGGATTTGAAAAAAGTGTGTGAGGGGATAATGCAGAAGTAATATTGACTAAAGAAAACTCCCCAAAAGACAGAGAGCACACGGCATCAAATACCTTCTCTCTTTGGTGCTTCTTTTCACATCTGGCCCTTGCAGCGTGGCCTTGATCTTCAGGATGAGGGAAAGGTTGATGACATACTTCCTTTCTGACTCCAGCAGCTCCAAGGCGATGTTCTGCCTTTTGGCTTCCAGAAGATAATGGGTAAGTTTAAAAATAAGAAAATACTGACCTCAAGGATAGCTGCATGTTAGACTGGTGAATGACCATGAAAGGAGAAACTTGTTTAAAAGTGATATTAATGTGTCTTTTTGTGTCCTCTTTAACCAAAATGTCAAACTCCAGCCTGATGCTACAGCATGCCCCAGACATGACCAGAACCTCAGTTTGCTAAGAAAGCTCCAAAGCAGAGGTGTTTCCCCCTATGGAATACCAAATTTTTCTAAGGATAACAAAACAAGGATGCAAAGGCAAAACAACTCATATCAGAGTTTCCCATCCTGAAGAATCCCTGCAGAACGAGAAGTTGTATTTCTCACCCACTTAAGCAACTACACTGCTGCAATCCCATCAGTACTCTGAACTTGACAGGTCTGGGAAAGGAGAAGGGCTGCCCTGGGTACAGAGTGGTTCTGTCAGTCACACAGCCCCACAAATACAAAGGCCAGAGGTCTTGGAGCATGAGGCCCTGAGAGATTTCCCCCCAGCAGCAGAAACTGGCCTGTGTGTCTCCCTCCATGGGTGTTGATGATCAGCTGGCTCACACCAGCTTTGAGCCTCTCTAGCCAGAGTTTTCTACTCCTTACCAGCCAGAGAGGGTTCACAGATTATGTTGTCTGCTGAGCTGTATCTGCTTTGGCCCATGTCTTTCCCTCTCTCTGGTTGCTCTTTGGAAATGTATTCATCTCCCCAGTCCTTGGTGTCTTTGGGCTGCTTCCATACTGTTGATGGCAGATGCATTTTCGACTGCCCCTCTGTTGCTAGGGAAGGCTTGAGGCTGTCATCTGTCTCCATGGCTGCTCCTGCAATGACAGACAGGTCTATGGACTCTGACATCTCAGCAGCTCTCTGACAGGTTATGGTGCAGCAGGCAGCTAAGCTGTGTTTCCATCCATTTGAAGCACTGGAAGGTGAATTTGGAGCATTCTTTGTTCTTCACAACGGCTGTAGCCTTGTAGAGTTAATTTACAAAGAAAGTACAGTTGGTGAGCTCTTTAGCAGAACAAGGTTTGCACTCTTCCAGCATTTATTTTCAAGCCAAATAAGATCCAAAATTAGACATATGTTAGAGAAAAAGAATCAGCATCTCTTCCCAAGTGGGAAAAGTGGTGCTCTCACTATTCTTTGTCACATCAGGAAGCTTCAATTCTTCCTTTCTGCAAAAACACTTAGAATCTAAGAAAGCAACAGCAGAAAGGCTTTCTCTGCCAAATCCTTGGCACTGACCATCAGAGACACTTCAGGGACACAGGTTTGCCCTCATATCTGAACGGCAAGTAGGAAAATGGAGGTACGTGGCAGAGTGAAATGCCATGTGAAATGCCTTCCCTGAAAGCATTTCCTCAGTGCAGTAAAGCAAGCACTCTAATTGAATCATTGTCCTGCTCTCTTTTGATGTTTGATATTTTCTTACCTGGGCCTGCTATGACTTTCACACCTCCTTCTGCCATGGGCATGATCCTGGTGTCAGACACTGTTGAAGAACAAAGGGAACTTTAGCACCAGAAGGCAACTGTAGAGCTTGCTTCTTCCTGCCAAGCCCTGTCAGTAGGGTTAAATCCTCTAGTCCTGCACAGTTTTGCTATGAGAACACCTCTTTTGGACTTTCCAGTAAGGAAGAACTTTACTGCTGTGATCTTTTTTACCCAGTGGTCTTTTTCTGATTTTTTTTTCCTGAGGAAAGCACTGCATTTGCCTATTCTGTTTCTTACCTTTTTCGTAAGTCACGTTGTGTAAAAGACTGGTGAAATCTTCATTAATCAGCACGGGTTCTGGGAGGTTGATGGATCGAAATGGGCTGCCCTGTAGAGGTGTTGGCACTGTCTGTGAGCTGTGGTCATCCTTCTGTGCTCTTCTGCACAAACACAAAGAATGAGGTGATTGGAAAGTCTGAATGCTACAGGTGAAGCTCCTACACTACATTTGTGGCCAACACTATCAGAAGTAGGACAACTCTAGCAGAGACCAGGAAAGGAGCTGGCTTGGATGGAATTGGCAGTTCATGAATGGAACTGGAATGTTCTGGAAATAACTTCCAGTGGCTATAGGAGAAGGTTATTTCAGATCTATTCTTTTGCAGAGCATATTTCATCTAATTAAATAGCTTAATTAGCTGAGGGGCTAGCCTAGATTTGCAAGTGTTTGCATCAAGGCAGCTATATAGACTCAAATCAAAACTCTGTTTTCAGAAGGAGGCTAATCAGGACCAAGCTGGACAACCATCTGCTTCATCACAGCATCAGTGTGGCCTAGCAGTGTGCAGACATTTTCTGACTCTGCTCAGAGGAGAAAAGGCTGGTGACAGGAAAGCAGAGCATGACTGCACCATCAGGAGCCCATGGAGTCCTGCAAGCTTGGAAGGGGAAATTGCAATGCTGTTGTCTAAATGGTGGAGGCTTCTGACTTTCAACAGCCCCAGCATGCCTTTAGTGGGTCTCTGATTCTCCAGGGAGCTGCTTGGGGTTGTTTTGCTGTTGGAATCACAGTGAGGTGTTAGCATTTTTCTTCTGTCTTTGCTCTGTGGGGTGTGTGTCTAAAATTCTGGGGTGAACTGAAGCATTTCTCATCATAAACAGAGTAGATACACATGTCCAGCCAGGAAAAAAATTAAGAAATTATGCTATAGAGAAAGGAAAAAAATGGACACCACTGATAATTAGCATTTTCAGCACCCTGGAGTTCGGGCCCTTACTTAGCTTTCATTTTCCGTGATTCCCGCCGCTTCTCTTGCTGCAGCTGCTCAATTTTCTGTTGCATTTCCTCCTGCTTGGCACTGATTTCTTCAATCATTGACTTTGCATCGCTGAGCTCCTCCTGAGGAACAGGCAAAAGCTCAGCATTGCCAGGGCGCCCATCAGCCTCCTGTGGCACAGCTCTGAATGCTGACTGGTGCACACCCTTCAGGGTGCTCTGGGGAGTGGCTGTGTGATTAGACACTCTTCCTTTGCAAGTCTAGAGGCCCTCCATATCCTCCCTGTCCATCCTCCCTCAAGCCTTACTCAGATGTAGAGCTCTGATGCATGAAGTTCCTGCAGGTTTCATGAACGTGAGCAGCAGGATTGAGGAGAAATACTGAAGAGTTTCATGTAAAGCAAAGGATTTTCCCCAAGCAAGGAGGTGGCTGCACTGGGAGCTCAGTGTTTGAATAGCCAACATGGGCATGAGGCAGAGGGAGAGCAGCCTTTGCCCCTTCTGTTGCTTGCATAATTCTTTGTATCTGCCTTTTAAATCCCCTTTTCCCCTATGACAATATCCTGGGTAACCCTGTGTCTGGTTGCTCTAAGACCTAGCCCATATGCCTTGCCCTTTTTGTTGTCTCCCTTGCTTGCCTGGCACCAAGGGCTCCTTTTGCCTGGTGCCATCTGTCTGCCTGTCACAGGGTTAGTAATGGCCTTTTCCAGTAAGCAGCCCTCTTTAACTTCACAAGGTATTATTGACTCAGCAAAACCCCATGGGGAAATTTTGCAATAAAAACAATAAAAGAGCTCCTCTGCCTGCCTCATCATCCAGTTTCTGCATGGAGACGCTGGCTGGTCTAAAGTGTACATCAAACCTTCTTGCTAGGCTGTCTCTCCAGCCCTTTGTCTTTATCCTCTTGGGCCAGATCAAACCAGGCAGCACTTCCTCCCAGCCATGTGGAAACGCGACTTCAAAAGGCTTTGGGGTTTTGTGTTAATTTGCTGCTCCCCAGTGGCTTTGGTTCCTGCAGGAAATGCAGGAGGCCTGGCCCAGGGAGAGGTGTGGGACAGTGGCTCAGCAGTAGCCTATGAACAGGCCATAAACCCATGGCATGTGAAGCCCAGAGCAAGGGCTGCTTGTGCCCAGGTAACTCTCAGCACTGCCTCATGGCCAGTCAAGAAGGCTAATTAGGCCAGAGTATGGGTTACTTTTGACTTGGAGCAGTCAGGGGAGACCCAAAGCCAAAGGAAGCACCCCAGGTGTATCCAAAACAATTGCCTTCTCCTTTTCTTTGCTAACAGGAAGTATTTATGGAGGCAGGGGAATGCTTCCCTCTGCAACACAAGCTCACCCGCAGGTCACACTCCTACCTTGAACGTGTTGAGGGAATTCTTCATCTCGGCCACCTTCTCTTCCATGGCACAGCGGCAGCTCTTGACCTTCTCCTCCAGGGCATACTCTCCATGCTGGATCCGTGACAGCTCCTGCATTGCTTCTGTGAAACCCGCCTTCAGCTCAGAGGCTAGTGCCTGCAACTACAGCAACCACACACACGGTGGGCTCAGTCCCTCCTCCCGGGCTCAGGTTTTTGTGTCCCCGAGGGTCACAAAGGCTGGGTGTAACCCATCCTGTAAGGTGCTGTCCTCTTTCTCCTCCTCCTTTCATTGCTGGGAAACATGGGGAGAGGTTTGGCCCCTGCTGCAGCCTCAGTACAGAGTAGGAGGTGTTTGTCTTTGGCAATCAATGTGCCTCTTTTTTAGACTTTTTTAAAAACTTTTTTGAGTTTTTCTAGGCTCCCTGGCAGTTTGCAGCCTGTCAGCCTGTAGTAGGAGAGGACAGCCTGAAACATGCCAAGAAGGTTTGCAGTAAGAGCAGCCAGATTATTAATCTCCAAAGCAGCTGAGCAATCAAGAACGTGTCTGGTTTTGAGCGAGTCCTCCTCCCACACGTGCTCGTGGGGCTGGTACTCTCTCCACACACTAAGGTCTAACCCCTTGCTCTCCAAGGGCCGTGGAGAAGCTCTGTCCTTTGCCACAGGCTCTTTCCATGGAAGGAGGCAGCTCTAACTTGTGCTGGGGAGGGAACAGGAGGTTTTCCCCTGGCATACAGTGACACTGTGCCCACTCTCTCTGTTTTCTGTCCCTAGAGGCCCTGGTGCTGCTGGAAGAGCTCACCACCTACGCTGGAGGCAGCCTGTGATAGCCGGGTGAAGCAGGAGATGGACTGGGCCATGCCAGGCTGGCAGAGCAAGCAGACAAGGCAGGTGTGGAGGCAGGCAGCGAGGGGGGATCAGCGGCTGGCAGAGAGCTAAGCAGGGAATCCCCTGCGGGAGCAGCTCGGGCCGGTGCCCCTGGACTCTGCCCCCGGTGCTGTGAGCGAGGCCTGCACAAAGCCCACAGCGAGGTCGCGGCCCAAGGCGCTTCAGCACAGAGGATTTTTACCTTTACAACAGAAATTCGGCCTAACATCTGGTTATAAACTGAGTCCGAAACGGGAGCACTGGTGGTAAGCGGAGAGCCACCCCGGGAGCTCAGGCGCTTGGGTCCTGCAAATGGAGTAGAGATGGCTTCCGATACCTCGGGGCAATGGCATGCACCAGCTCCTCTGGTCAACACCGGCCGTGTCTTTGCAGAGGATGTCTGCCTGCCATCCCCGCTCCTACCCCGGCGCTCGCCCCACAGCCCCGCTCTGACCTGGCTGGACACACTTCCAGGGTGCCTGCGGGGGAGGAGAGGGACTGACAGGAACACAGGCACTGGGACTGTGCAGAGGGGAGCAGGAGGCTGAGCACGTCTTCCCTCATCAGCATGACAACCCTGAGTCCCCAAGCCAGCTGGAGCTCCAGATTCCTTGGCTCAACCCTTTCCCCCAACCCTCCTGGCCACAGCGTCACCCTGTGACCCGTGAATGGAGCCTGAAGGGTTAGAGGGGCTGCTTAGGGCAGACAGTGACCACACTGCTGCCGCTATCTCAGCCCAGATGGTCATGCCATCATCAGACATCCTAACATATGTGCCTGGAGAGGGGGGAGGGAGGGTTATAAAGTACTGTGACTGTGCAAAATGGTAATATTCCCATCCCTGCTCACAGGTGCTTGACACACTTCCCCCTGGAGCTGATGCCCTCCAAGTCCAAAGGGTTGATTGGCTAGATGTGTCCCTTCCAACTGGAATATGCTATTCTATTCTAACCTATGCTATCCATTTTAGAGATCTGCTTCAGGATGGAGATATCACAGCCCCAAGTCTTGCTAGCAGTGGAGCAGTCCTGGAGCTGGCCCTGGAGGTAATGTGGTTTGGGGAGAATAAGCCAAAAATGAAATGTTTCTGCCCACAAGCCTGGCCATCTCCTCCTCAGATGCTTCCAGAAAGGGGGTAAACTACACAGATCCTTTGAATGGTATAGGGATGGGAATCATTGCTGATCTTGAGGTTTCACAGTAAGAAACTGCAAGGCATCAGCAAAACTGGACCACTGCAGAAGCTTTGCTGTCCATGTGCACTGAAACACTCTATGAAAGCAGAGGTCAGCCAACAAAAGGAAAGATTAGGATTAGAGGCTGGACAAAATATCCTCTGCTGCATCTAAGAGCAGACAGTGACCTGTTATTTTGGGACTCACTGTTGGCCAATCTCTGCTTTTGTGGTGACAGTGCTAGCTTAGTTTCTTTGTGTGTCCATCTTAGTGCTCCAGAGCCCAGCCTGAGTCTGTCCTGCCCCATATATCCTTCCTCAGCCCCATGCAGCTTGCAGTGGCTGTTTCAGACACTGAAATGCATCCTTGTGTTGCTGCTTGAGGGATGAATGCAGCCAGAAACACCAACCAGCCACAGAGCTTGTATGATGGAACAAGAAGTGCTGAAACCCTGGGCAGGTCAGGGTTAACATAGAAAGGAAATACATTCTTGTTGCATTGGATGCAGGGTTGATCCAAAATCAAGTGAAGTGGTACAGAAACAGCATGTTATCTTTAAACTCTTGCCAAGCATGGTGTAGCTATGGATTTTAGTTTGAGCTCATTTCTAAAAGCAAGCTGTAGAAAACCATCCTTTAAATCCCATAAGCTGTTAAAACAGATGGAAGCCATTGAAGTATCAGGCCCTGCCCATGTCTTGCCCAAGTGACAGAGCTCTGTCTCCACAGGGATGGCCTATGCCTACAGCAGTACCAGAGAGGTACTTCACAGGTATGTGACCCTCTGGAAAGACAAGTCAACTCTGTGTTTCTAAAGTTACTAAGTGTAACATATACCAAAAAAGACAGATTTTGTAATACAGCAATAGTTAAACTGTAATGTGTTGCCTCAGCTCACTTATTCATGGGAGTAAGGATGTAATTTAACACTTAAGTTGTAGAATTTAGGAAACGATAACTGCAATTGAACTAATGCCTAGAGGATAAATGAATCTGCAGTCATAGGGAGTCCTTCAAACCTGTCCAAGAACTGTTCAAAAAAAGCATTTAGGCATCTAAATAATTTAGTACCAGGTACAGATTTCAGTGCCCATTTGCCTTTGGAGTGTGGCCCTCAAACCTGACAAAGCAAAGCAGTGAGGCATCCAGTGCCATGTGTCTGTAGCAGGTTATGTCTTTCTTGGGCTCCATGACTCCTGTTTCACCTGCTGCCCTGATATTTTTCAGCTCTGTGTGGAAAAGCCATGCTGTTCACAAAGGGTGCACAGGACTGATGCTGCTCCCTGGACCTCAGGCTGCAAAACTGCAGAGTGTCCCCCCTCTGTCTTGGTGAGTGCCAGCAATTTGAGACATTTGTAAAAGATAACGAGTGTCCTTGCAGCCTAAAGCTTTGCTCAGGCTTTGAGGCAGCCCAGGGATGATGGTTGTGGACAGCAGATGGGGATGGTTTATGGAAGGAAGGAGGGGGATGGAAAGAGGGCAGCAGAGCCTTGGTAAGCTGGGTCACTGTCCTGCAATGTCACTGTCACTGCAGCTAAAAGGATGAGAGGGAGCCCTTGCTTCTCTGAGTAGCTGTGTGTGTCCCCACAGTTTCCCCCCAGCACTGGCTAGGCTGTCCAGGGCTCTGTCTCCACAGGGATGGCCATTTGTATCTGCCACCCTCGGCAGCTGCCTAAGTCCTTACACTAGAATAGGACTTGCTGTCTGGGACCTTGAGCTGAAGCCTGTCAAAACCAGTAAACAGGCTCATGATAAAGAAATACTGCACAGAACAATTCTGCTGTTATAAATATATCCTTGAAAAGAGCAAAACCTTCTGTGGCCATGAAGAAGCACTGTCTGTGGTTCTTCCCCCAACTTATCTACTGTCCACCACTTTGCACATCTTTTGTGGCTGGTCTGAAGAAGCAAATACATTGTGTCTCTCAAAAGAGGGCTGCCTGAGGACACTGCTTGAAACCAATCTGGCACAAAGTCCAGCGTTTGACACGAGTCCTGGATCTGATTTTTCTGAGTTGCATGACGCATGCTTTTACCAGGAAACAACTGATTTTTAGAACAGCTACCAGTTCCTGTACTTAAGGGCAGCACTCCTACAGCCAAGCATTAGGAAGGCTTGCAGTGCCTCATGGCAGGAAAGCATCAGAGCTGCAGTGATTTACAGTGGTAAAGCTGGTCCTAGGAGTATATCCAGCATATATATTCCTAGGCAAGGATGATAGGAATGCAGCCAGAGCAGCAGAGTAAGTATAGAGGAGAGTGATGAAGGTACTTAAAGTGGGCTGAAGGTACTCATCAGCCCTTTTTGCACCTCTGTGCAGTCCCTTTTGGTAACTGCATTGTTTGCTGAAGCAGAAGGGAAGAGCCAGCTGCTGACTAACATTTAAGGGTTCATTAAGGTACCCACGTGTCAGCTGGAAAGCAACATGTGTGCATGGTGTTGCCAGCACCTGGTGCCATGTGCGTGTTGGATCCACTGTGCTGAGCCCCTGGAGCTGTCTGGATGGGAAAAGAAGATGAGGTGACAGAAGTTCTGGGTAGTTCATGGAGAGCTGTGTCTTCTCCACTTGCCATGGTGCACTTGCAAGTAATTACGGACATTAGTGTTGCAGTGGTGACAAGGGAGGTCTCAAATAGTCTGGATTTCCACTTCAGGGGTGTGTTTCCTCTCTCACATTATGGTTCAATATTGAACCAGACGAGGGATTAAAGTGCTTAAAACTCTGTCACATTTCCTGCAGACTGGAAATGCGTAGGAAACATCACTGTGGAAAGGCTGAAACTGCATCTTACAGGATGGATACTCCCTGGGCCGTGGTAATAGATGGCATCTGTGGTGTCCAATTGCAACAAAAATGTTAGCCCACAGACAGGGCACAGAGCTCAGGAGGAACTGATCACGAGGGTTTCCAAGCTTCTGGCTGGGAGGCCGGACAAAGACATGCAGAAAGACTCAACACTGGCTGCTCTGGATTATCAGGCAAGAGCACCCCTGGTCTGAGGAGCTGGGAGGGCGCCAGGATAACCCAAAGCCCCACAGAAGACTTGGGCCCCTGCTGCATAAGACACCCCTGCCCCGTGTCAGTCAACCAGATCCCTGCTCCTGGGACAATTCATCAGGTTTGCTGAAAGCTCATCAAAGCTCAGTCATGAAATCTCCCCCCAGCCCAGTGAATTGACATTCTCTAATTGGTGCTAATGATGTCGGTTGCTTAATTAGCTGAGCTCACAAATCACCTGTCTAAATACAACTGGTTGTGAGCAGAGAAATTTTACTGGAAGGTCTTTTAAGATGAGGCCCAAGATGTGTGATATTTATCCATGCAGTGTGCACATTTTGGTTGCCATGTTCCTTGTAAAAGCCTACATATTTCCTTCAACTTAATTTAGCTTTTTAACTACTGTTTATATATTAGTAACTCTTTAATCTCTTGGAGTTATTGAGGGCGTTTTGCTCATCTTTACCTGGGAAATCTGTGTTGCAGGGGTACTCACAGGCACACTTTCAGTCCCTCCTGTGGGAATAAAGAACTTCAGTCAATTAAAATGACTTATAATGGCTGCTATAAATAACTGGAACAGAGGGTTTGAAGTCCCTCTTGAGGAACAAATCAGTTTTAAAGGACTCGGGTCTCACTTTAGGAGGTCTGAACACTGTATCGTTTGTAAAATAAACTGCAATTATAAAATAGGAATGACTCACCTAAATTCAGATGCTAAATTCACTGTTAAATTTGCTGTCCTGTGTCTGGCCAGAGTTGATCCATGCAAGGAAGTGAGAAAGCTTCTATGTTCAAATAGGACAAAAATGCTCCCTGTGAAGTGTAGTTCTGTGTACCAGCCTTAGGTAACGGGGTTTTTTTGTTCTAAAGCATTACTGATCTGTTTCTCTACTGAAATAGTCAATTTTATCCTCTACTATATCTGTACATATTTCTATTATCTCCACAAAAGGCAAAATACCTTATCTGTATATTTTAAGTTCTATTTTGTCACAATGCAGTCCGAGCAGTAATCATGTCTTTTCTAACCTCCAAAAATTACACCTATTCATTGGTTTCCTTATTTCTGGGAGTTTGTGGTATGGTGATCCCACTTGATCTTGTATAACTTAACATTGCCGAAATAGACTTAGCTGATGGAGGAGATTCTATCTATTCTGCAGAAGTGTTTTGGACACTGCAGAGACATTACCTCTAGGCATTAATCCTAGAATCAGGGAATCATCTGAGTTGGAATGGACCTTTTTAAGGTTATGTAGTCCAAGAAACCTTCAGTTGTCCAACAGAAATCACTGCTGGTTGTGTTGCCGTTGTACTTTGAGGCAATTGCAGTGCCATGGCCATGGTGTTATTCCCTCCATCAGGCTCCCTGGCTGGATCTCACTCCCAGAGAACACCATGCTGCTCTGTTCCTCATCTTGCTTCCCCTTGGGAATGCCACTTCAGGAGCTGGGTTTTCTCTTGCCTCCAAGGACTTGCCTTACTCATCTCTGCTGTTAAGTCACAGACCATGCCCAGCTCCAGGGGAAACCAAGCTCCTTCTTTCCATGCTTGGTGCTTTTCCAGCCTGGGCCTTTAAGGCCACAGAAATTTAGTCCTGCAGAGGCTGGAAATGCATGCAGGGCAGACTCTGCACAGTCAGCCAGAAGAAAGTTGAAGCCTGGAAGTCAGAGCTATACAAGGCATGGCTCCATTCTGATTTCTTTACCCCTGAGGGGGAATGTGGGTTACCAGCAAGGACACCTATGAAATGGCCCTATTCTGGTCTCTAGGATTTGCCCTGATTCAGAGGAACTTGAGCAAATTCCCCAATGATTTGCAGAAAGGAAAGGCAGAGAGGCTGTGTGCTCCTCTCTGCCCATGTGCCACTTGCTGCCTGTGCTAGTGGTTCTCTCAGCTGTGGGGTTGAGTAGCTGGGTCAGACACTGACTCTCTAGGGAATATCCTCTTGTGCTTCCTCCTCGGGAAAACAAGAAGCAGCAGGCTGATTGGGAGAGGTAACTATGACTCCAAGGTGCCAGCTGTTTGGGGTCAGAACTCATCAGCCAGCCTGCACCAAGTCCCACATTTCAACTTCTAAATTACAGGTTGTTTTCATCTTCAGCTTTGGCCTTCCTGGTTCTTTTTTTCCTGATTTTCTCTGCAACCACATGAATTAGGAACCGACCTTTGGCCTTTGTCGTGATGCCTGCAGTTGAGGCTGTGTACAGTGACTCTCCTGCATCAGGGAAACTGAGGCCCATGCCTGTCCTGTTGGGCTCTCACTGTGGGATGGTAAGGACTGACTCAAAGAGAGCAAGAGGACATGTTTCTGAATTAATAGTACTAAACAAACCAGGTGCTGGGAGGACAAGGAGATGCTGTTTCTACAACATGAGTGGGTGTATTGAATGCTGAGCTCTGTGAAGGACTGGAGGTGTCAGGTAGAAGCATAGCACAGCAAGGAAGAGCCTCCTCCAATTTTTCTTTGGGTGTCTTTCAGTCTGATGCATAACACAGAAGGCCTGACCCATGTCCTGCAGAAATCTGTAGGGATCTTTCATGTGGATTTGATTGTGGATCAGTCTGTAATGCCCTTGGATAAACTAAAAGTGAGGAACTGCTCCTGAGCAAGACTGGAACTGGGGAGAGGATCACTGCTACTTGTGACTTTACCTCCCACCTTTGCCATGAGCACTCTCTGAATGTACCCAGTCAAACCCCAGATCATTTCTATAAATTCTATAGAGCTGAAACAGAGGAGGCTCCTCACAGTCTCACTGTGGGAAACAAGGGAGTTGGTGGTTGTCTCCCAGTTTCTGCAGTGAACATCTGCAGCCCATAAGGGCATACCAATTAATTGGAAAAAACCCCTGAGTTAATTTCAATTTCAGTGTGCTGTAGTGTAAGGGCCTAGGTACACAGACCTAATTTCATCAAATTAGAATAATCATGATAATAATAGAGGAATTAACTTTTCTGTTAATATGCCATGAATACTGGCACCACCAAGCATCTTTTAAGAGGGAAAGGGGTGGTCCAGTCTCTCTCCTGAGCTGACAGCTGTGGACACTCCTGGAGCTGCTCCCCCTGCTCATAGTTCCAAGAGTTCCTCACCATATGGACACAGTGCCTCTGAGGTGGCAAGGCAAAGCACAATGCAAGGGGTTTGGGGCCAAAAGCAAGTACCACATTCCTTGGAAAGAAGTCAGTAACCACTAAAACCCTGGATCTGAGCTTTGCAGACTTTCTAGAATGCAGCCAACCTTAGCAAGGACTGATTGCATGCAAGCAATGTGGCCTGGGTACATCTTGGTGCTTGCAAGATTGGGATTGGTGCAGATATCTGGGTTGTGGCACTGATACAAACAAGAACCCCTCTCTGCAAAGCACATGGGGGAGAGAAGCAGATCCTCATCACAGCACCCTCACGTAAAACACAGCTTTGGACAGTCAGAAGTCTCTCTACATCCTAAGGCAGAAGTGGGGCACAAGGCAAGAAAAGGAATGACTTCCCACATTGGACATTACACATGCCACAGGTGTATTTTCCAGAGAGGAGAGGAAGGTGGTTCTAAAATAAGAGATAAAAACATCAACCCCCAGATATTTCTAAGAAACTGGAAGTACTGAACATTTGCCCACAGCTGCCATGGCTGAGAGATGCTCTCAGGGGCCTGGCTGGTGGCCAGCAGACAGGTCCTATGAGAGCACATTTCTCCCTTGCTGTCTCTCATACTAGCATGAAGTGAAATAAGAGGAGGAGGCTTTACCTTCGTGTTTGTTTGTGTCCATGGCTGCTATGGGGTGTGCGTCCTCGCAGGGACTCCTGTCCTCACTCTGGAGGGTTCTGGCTGGTCACTGGGAACATCCCATGGCTTAGAGCTGCCCACATGTGAGCCCTGGGCTGGGTCAGCTCATCTGAACCCTGAGTGCAGAAAGATGCAGAAAGGGTTTATTGAGCAGGGCTGCTCGCAGGTCAGACAACAGAGAAAGGAGGAAGGATTTGAGAGAGAACAAAGCATCCTAAAGGTCTGTTTGGGTTCACAGTGCCTCCACAGAGTGGATGCTGCTACAAACGCTTCCCTCGCAGCCCAAGGCCATTTGTGCTTCCATGGACAGGTGACTAAAAGGCTCTGTGTAATCCCACAGAGACTGTTTTCTCAGCAAGATACTTCCTGTATGAATTGAATCAAAGTATGCTGTAGTTTGAACAGTACATGAACATCCTGCATGGTTGTTCTGCATCAAAGAGCCAGCTTTTTGCTATGCAACCAGTCACCCACAATGTCCTTCAGACCTGTGTTTGGGCCACAGAAATACTGCCTTCAGAATGCTGCTGCACAGGTCTGCCAGCACTTTAGGAGGCACTTGTAGTGCTGTACCTGCTTTCTCTGTCCATTGCCTCCCTGACTGGGAGACACAGGAGTGCTGCAAGGCACCTCGATGTGCAGAGGTGTGGCCTCTGTGGGAAGCAGGAACACCAGGGCATGATGCTGTGCCCATGCCAATCCCGTGGTAAAGCACCTCATCCCTCACCTGGTATTGGGATTAGGATCCTGATACCTGATTAATGACATGGGCAGAGACACAGAAAAATGGATTGTACCAGCTCACACTTACCAACATGAGCCCTGCCCCACATCCACACTTCCCCTTCCCAGGGTTTGATTCAAGTCTGCTTTTGTCCAGCCTTAGTAGGAAACCAGATGTGATTTAGGACTCTAGAATAACCTCCTAATTCTGGCACAGAGCTCTGCTGGCACAGCTCTGCCAAGGTGCTTCAGAGAAGTCTGGGGTGGTGTGTTCAGAGAAGTAGGCACAGAGAAAGGCACATAGCATTTAAATAGATGGGAGAACTGCAAAATATGCAAGAGTCCTGTGTGGCTGCTGGACTCAGAGCGGAAGCAGGTGCTTCTGGTGCAGTCAGCAGTGTAGCTTTGGGCCCCACACGTTAAACCTGAGAGCTTTTGAGCGTGGAATTCCCAGGAGAGGAGGGTGGTGGTACTATCAGTGCCACAGAATACCTAGCTGGCCTCTTGCTGGAGGGGATGGTGTGGACTGAAAGGCTTCCAGCACAGCGCTGGAGGGACTTGGGGTTAAGCATCATCTTAAGATTCAGGGTTAATGAAAAGATAAAGTTATTTGTAAGAGAGCTGTTTACAGGATCACTTGCTAAGAAGATCCACTGACTTCTCAGGACAGAGGATCCCTTGGTGAGGTGTGTGGAAAACCTGAGCAAAGGCAGAGGGACCTTTATACAAATAGGCTGGGAAAGCTTCCACAATGAGATAAATCTTAGGGTTTGTTACATCTGTTTTTGATCAGCTGATAGTATAACAGTTATTTTTTTGTTCTGAAAACTCTTAGAGTCATTACAGAGTTTGGATGGGCAGGGACCTCTGGAGTTACCTGACTCAAAGCAGGGCTAACCCCAAAGCTAGACCAGGTTGCTCAGGGTCACACCTAGTCAAGGTCTAAGTATGTCCCAGGTTAGAGAATCTCAACCTTTCTGCGCCTCCATACCGGGGCAACACTGATCCTATGAGGAAGAATTTTTTCCTTACGGCAAATCAAGGTTTCTTATTTTGGAGTTTGTGCCCATGGCCATTTGTCCTTTCATTGTGTCTGTGAGAAAAGCCTGGCTGGCTGGACTACAACCCTTGTGAAGTAGTTGCAGGTGGCTGTAGAAGTGTCCCAGCCTTCCTTTCCCCAGGCTGGACAAACCCAACTCACTCAGCCTCTCACTCTATGCTCTGTGCTCCAGCCCTCTTCAGAAAAAAAAAAAAAAAAAAAAATCTTTTGAAAGGTATTCCAGAGAATGACAAGAATGTGAGTTGTTTTTAAAGTAGCTAAATCTCTGTAGAAGTTTTGAGGACAAAGTATTTAAGTGTGTGTCTCTGAGCAAAATAGACTTATAAATTCAACTTCAGTAGCAAAGTTGTTAAAACTTTGCTCCCAATTTAAATTAGTCAGCACCATAGAAAATTCCTGAGACTTCTGTTATTGAGCTGTTGAACTAGGACTGGTGTGCTTAACAGAGAACTGGTTTTAAAATTCAGAATTGCTTTTGCAATACTGGGGAAAGAAAAACAAGTAGGAAAGACAAAACAGATATGAAAGAAACATGAACCTCCTCTGTTTTCACTGAAAACAAAGAAAACAGCATTTTTCTGGAAATTAATTAATTTCTTTTTAGCATATTTTTGCCTATTCTATTAAGGACGTGTTTAAGCACAGTCTGTGTCCTCTGCAGAGCTCAGGAGTGAGTCTTTGAAACTGGGACACTGGGGATGCCGCCATCCCCTCCTGCTCCAGGCAAACCAGGAGTTGCTTTGCTATCTGACTGTGCTGCAAAGTAGGTTGACCTTGGTTAAGTGGGTCCAGAAAATCTTACCTGTTTTACCAGAGTAACTGTCTTTGTGTGTCCTCTATCTGCAGTTTCCTGAGTTACCCCTTGGTTCTTTGCTACATTAAATAATTGCATGAACTTTAGCTACTTTCCAGCATTTAGGGCTCACTGCTGTACTCTGTGAACATGTAACGTTGCCTCTCCCTGGTTCTTCTGAATTGCTGAATATAAGAAGAAAAACTAATCAGTCCTTCCTCATCACTGGAACAGAACATGAACCTTGCCCTGGTTTGGAGTGGAGGTTTGTCCTCTGTTCCCCCCAGCTGTGGGTGGGGTAGCTGTTAACACTGTCCTCACCAGGGACCAGGATTTCAGGGAGCCTGAGCTGGCTGAACAGTGTCTGGCTTGTGCCTGAAGGGTGCAAAAATGGAAAATAGGATTGGTATTTGGCCCTAAGACTCTGGATGGGGGCTGCTTGGTCAAATCATGCCTCTCCTGGCAGTGGACAAGTCCTAAACTCACAGCAGAGTACAGGTGAGCAGGAGCCCTTGTATGGCTCTAGTTCAACTTCCTGCTCAAATCAAGAGGAATGTCAAACTTCCTCAGGACTCTGTCCAGCTCATGTCTGGATATTTCCCACACTGGAGTCTTCACAGCCACTCTGGGCCCTCCAGTATCCCGAAGAAGAATATTTTTCCTTACACCCAGTTGGGGTTCCCCTTAGCTGCAGCTTGTACCCACTGCCTTTCACTGTGCATCTCTGGGAGGATTCTGGACTCTATCTTCTTTGCAGCACCCTTGAGGGCAGTTAAAAGCTGGAGAGGTTTCTCCCCTTCATGTTTTTGTCTCAGTCCTGAGCAAATCCCTCCCTGTATACACCTACATGAATCCATGTGCACATCAGCAGCAAATGCAAGCCTTCCATGAAGCTCCTTTCCTAAACCCCTACCAGGCCTCCACCTGTGGCAAATGCAAGGTTTGCCTGACATGCCAGCCCACCACAGGGGAGCTCCCTCATCAACAAGGAGATTTTATTGTTCCTCTGCAAGCCAGGCTCTGTACTCAGTCACACGTGGAGCCATTCCCAGGCTGTGCTAGCCTGCCATTCAAGCCCAGGCCCCTGCTTTAGGGACAAGAGACAGCACAGATGTGCTTGTTTCTTCAGAGCTGAGCACTAAAACTCATTTACACTCCTGCAGCTCTCATCTAGTCAGAATAATATCTCCAGAGCAAAGCCCAGACAATAATTTGAAGGTGTCAAAGCCACCAGCTTCCTCCATCATGGCAAAAGGATGTATTTTCCCCTTTTGTTTCTATCTCCCCTCCAGCAGCCAAATCTGCTGGAACCAAAGAACCTCTGCTGTCAGTGATTGCCATGCTGCTGGCCACTGGTGACCAGCAGAGAATCCTGCCCTGGTGCCTTGCAGGAGCAGTGCCTGGCACTGCAGCCCCTTCTGGCCAGCACAGCAGACAGCCTGTTAACAGAGCCTGGGCCAGCACCCACTTCCCAGGAGATCTCCGAGGGAGAAGGGATGGATGGACGGACGGATGG